>JANFOE010002906.1:0-42914 GCA_025667525.1 Glebionis coronaria
TATATATATATATATATATATATATATATATATATATATATATATATATATATATATATATATATATATATATATATATATATATATATATATATATATATATATATATATATATATATATATATATATATATATATATATATATATATATATATATATATATATATATATATATATATATATATATATATATATATATATATATATATATATATATATATATATATATATATATATATATATATATATATATATATATATATATATATATATATATATATATATATATATATATATATATATATATATATATATATATATATATATATATATATATATATATATATATATATATATATATATATATATATATATATATATATATATATATATATATATATATATATATATATATATATATATATATATATATATATATATATATATATATATATATATATATATATATATATATATATATATATATATATATATATATATATATATATATATATATATATATATATATATATATATATATATATATATATATATATATATATATATATATATATATATATATATATATACTAGCGTCGTAACCCGCCCAACGGGCGGGGTCGTTTTGTAAATCTTTTCTAAAAGTATGTTTGTGTGTTAGTTTTATCTATTTGCAGTTGGACGTGCTTTTATTGAAAGAAAATTAAAAAGGAAGTAATCTTTAATATTTTTAGGCCTTAGACCACCTACCGGTCGTGTTTTGTTCCATGTGTATCTTTTGTTTAATTGATTGTTGATTGCATACATTATCTAGATGTATTACTGAAATGTGAATATTTAAACCGCCAACAAACACCTTTTAATAGGTCAAAGATCTACACCATTTTGACAGAGGAATACGAATCTACACCATTTTTCATCAAAATCCAACATTTTAACAGAGGAATACGAATCTACACCATTTTTCATCACCAAGTGCATATAAATGTTACGTGTGTTATGAATATCCTAATTGATAAATAGCGTTTCATAGGGTAGTATCCACATCTTTAAAAGAAAAAATTTCTAACTTGGCCTTACAGATTTCCGGCCTTTCTAGTCTATTAACGTAAAACCAATAATACACGACATGGATCATTTAACACTCGGTATGAATCGAGCTTAGATCCCTATAGCTAATATTTCTAGGAGTGCGTTTGTGTGTTTGTTTCGTAATTTTTATATAGTACTTTTATGTATTTCTGTAATGTTTTTGCAATGTGTAATGTTTTTGTTAAAAGAAAATTTAAACGGATTTATTTTTTATATTTAGTGGTTGACCTACCCTACGGAGTTGTTTAATCCCATATAAATCTTTTGTTTTACTAAAAAGGGTAGGTTGGACGTGTTCGTTTCGTAAATGTTTTTCGAAAGTACGTTTGTGTATTAGTTATATTTGTTGTTAGTTTGATCCATTATTGTTAAAATAAAACTAAAAGCAACGCAACTTTTTATATTTTTAGGCTGTTTTGTCCCATGTGAATCTTTTGCCCAATAATCGGGTTCGGTTTGTAAACCTTTTTCTAAAACACTATTCGTTAAACCGATGTATTGGTTGAAAGTATGACATATAGTTGTCCGTGTGTAAGACCGTGTTTGTTAAAAGAAAACGAACGTCCGGCCCTTTGCTCAACTAATAGGTTATCTTTCATTTTGGATTGTCTCAAAATTATTGTCTACTATTAAAAATAGATAAGGAAGTTTAACATATTACTTTTTCTTAAAATCGTTATTACAAACATAAAAAAAATATTATGCTAAAAAATAAAAGAGAGAAAGATGTAATAAATGCATATTTCCCAAATATATTTTTATCGAGAGACAATCATTTTAGGACCGGAAACAATAGTTTTCAAGTCAGTATTATTAAAAGTATTTCATTGTAATATAATCAACTTTACGAATACAAAGATTTAAAAAGCTTCTCTCTCAAGGGTGGCCTAGTGGCAAAAAGATTTGTGGCTATCACTCCAAAGTGTGTGAGTTCTCAAGTTCAATTCCCCATTAGGTGCAAACAACCTTGAAGTGGTCACGCCAACCTCCTGAAAGGGGAGGGCTTTACCTGGTTTGAGTCTGTGTGGCGGTGGGCTCAAACCCCCGTGGATTAGTCAGCCAATAATTCGGAAATCACGGTTACCACAAAAAAAAAGATTTAAAAAGCTACACTTGTTTTCAGCCCGTTCCTTTTGAGCTTCTCTTTATTATAAATATGCCTTTGACCCGTTAGATATCATGTACCCCCAAAAAAACTAATCAAAAGATATAATACATTTCTTGTTTTGTTATTTTTTTTTATTTTTTTTTTTAGAACGGAAAATGTTAGTGGTTAGTGGGTCGAGTCGTGCAATGACATCCAAGCGAACGAATGTCTTCTTGGAACCTTCGCCTAGTTATGTTAGACTCCTTATTCCGTTCGCCTGAAAGGCCCTTGGCAGGTCTTGAACCCAAGACCTCCAGAAATCTTCCCCCAAAGAAAGCACTTAGTGCAACCTAATATTTTTTCATGTTTTGTTATTTAAGGTGCTGCTTCACTACTGTTAAGGTGTGTAAGCATGTTTATGTTAAAAACAACTGTGTCCTTTGGTCAAATTTAGCAAGCTCGACTACTACATATGTTGCAATCTTTACTCTTTCTTTATCAAGTTTTCTTTGAGCATTTAGCATTTTGGCAAAGCTTTTAAGTTATAAGATGGTCGAGTGTAAATGTCAAAGCTTTTAAGTTATAAGATGGTCGAGACTCGAGTGTAAATGTCAAAGTGTCCTTTCAGTCCTCAATATGGGTTTGGCCCATATTGCACATTTTTAATGTGTTATCGTAAATAATTAGTGTGTTGCAATAAGCTTGACCCACTTGGCTAACATCAAAACTTGACCGTTATGCGCTCAACTTCTTTTAATTGAAATGCATGCTAAACAGCTTTAAACTTTATGCACAAGATGTGCTTTTAGGTGATTGTAGGTCATAACAAAAAACTTCAAGGAGAAGGACACATCTTACTTATGGAATGCTAACTTTACGTATGAGGAGTTCATGTTGACTATAAAGTCCAATTACCAGATTAGTAAACTGCTATTAGCTATACACACTGCAATTTTTGATTTGATAAACATGAGAAAATTTCATATGTAATGGATGAAAACTTTGCAACAAATTTCATATGTAATGGATGAAAACTTTGCAACACTATATACCTAGAGAAAATAACAAAGTATATACAACAAAACTCATCTGATCACTGAAAACACTCCTCTCCATAAATCTGAGAGGCTTAAGTCTTCCATATGACTCCTACTCTAGTACGACTCTTGCCACGAAGACATAGCTCTAGAACGTGTATACATACCTTTCTGGCTCAGCATAAAAAGCAACTAATATGTTGAAGTGATGTGGTCCAATATATTGGCGCTTGTCAATGGGTTCAGGGACAATCTCAATAAGATCCTGAAGCTCAACGCGGTATCAATTAGTGCTATGCATTCAATTTCGATCCATGCATCTTATTTTCCCTTATTATACGCATGTTTATAGCTTAACTCCTTTTAGGTTTCTTATATAACTCGCCTGCTTTGTTATTAGCATTTTCCATTAGCATCTACTTAACTGAGGAAACCAACTTTGATTTGAGATTTTTGGCAACCGAACATCTCTATATCTTCTCGTCTGCATACATCGTATATGCGCTAGTTATCTTTCAGTTGACTAATTGCGTGATAAGTCTAATCTAACTTTCACATGGTATTCAATTAGTCTAAACAATATAGAGTAGTTATTTCGCAGCTTATTACCCCCTTTTTTATTCATCTGATAGTTCCATAGCTTGTGTCAAATCTAGTTCTTTTTATATGGCAATACACTCTCTAACCTCAAGAATTTCAAACCCCCTGCCATGGTCTTAAAAGCAATAAGTTTTTCCATCTTGGAAAACCATTTACATTGTTTGATATTAGTATACTAATTAGATAATTATATATTACACCATGAATGTCATTTTGTACCTGGCTATGACCTCCAGAAAGAGATCCCTAGGCATCTGATACCCATAGAAAATATTAAGTCGACAAAAAATGAATAAAAATTTGCGCAAACGAAATGGCAAGGAAGTTCCACTAAAGAGACATTGACAACATTGGGCATACCTCTTACAGTTGCAGCAGCATTCTGAGTGTAGATGTGAGAATATTCCTGGAAGGCATCAGAATCGGCTTCCGTTTGTAGTCCATGGTTTGCATAACTCGGATAAGACCCCTCAATGTCTACCTTAACACTGGAAAATAATAGATCCACACAATAAGAGATGGGTGAAATAGGATAGCGAGAAGTTGCAGTCAACAAATACAAGAAAATAATAAGAGGGGGGGTTTACCAAATATCGTGGCCTTACATTCCGTGCACACTTACCAAATATCGTAGCCTCACATTCCGTGCACACATCTGAGAGTAGCTTTCAAAGTCATGAGTCCGACCATACTGTTGCGACACACGTTTCCCCAGATGTGAAGAAGATCCACGAACTTCTGATGTTTTCCCTAGAAAATATTATATGCAAACACATAGTGGAACCTCAATCGGTATGCTACAAAGTTTAGCTCTAGAAACATCGAGGAAATTAGAGATATGTAAGTGAATGGCACACCCGAAAACCTGTCAGAACGTATTTGTACCGAAAACCGCGGCCTCACGTTCCGTGTACACATTTGAGAGTAGCTTTCGAAGTCATCCGTCCGATCATACTGTTGCGACTCACGAACTGTAAACAAAATAAACAAATTTAAGGTACTGTATATGTGAAATTCAAAATAACTAATTGTGGCTTGTTCATGTGGACTTTTTACCAATTTGTATATGTTGGGTTGATTTACGTAGCAAGTATTCTTAGTTCAACAGATGACATAACCCGATTAGCATTCTGTGTCACATTTTCCACCTATCAATCAATTGGTTAATCAAGCTAAACTGTTCTAACTATATTCCACATGTACTAAATATCAGTTTTAACCAATTAAAGGGTTGTGCCATTGATTCCAATAAAAAGGATTAGTTGTGATTACCTTGGCAGCGAAAAACTAAAACCCCAGTTGTTAATCCCTTAAAGATTACAGAAAGTGCTACAATACGGTCAATAGAACACGGAATTGGTACATGAACTTCTGATCTTTTTCCTAGGAAACATTATATGCAAACACACACTGGAACCTCAGTCGGTATGCTACGAATTTTAGCTCAAGAAACATCGAGGAAATTAGAGATATCTAAGTAAATGGCAGACCTTAAAACCAGTCATAACGTATTTGTATCGAAAACCGCAGCCTCACATTCTGTGCACACATCTGAGAATATCTTTGGAAATCATGAGTCTGATCATACTGTTGCGACACACGTTTCCCCAAATACGAAGAAGATCCATAAACTTCTGATGTTTTTCCTAAGAAATATTATATGCAAACACACAATGGAACATCAGTTGGTATGCTACAAATTTTTTCTTAAGAAACATCGACGAAATTAGAGATATCTAAGTGAATGACAGACTGGAAACCTGTCATAACGTATTTCTACCGAAAACCGCGGCCTCACATTCCGTGCACACATTGTGAGTAGCTTTCAAAGTCGTCAGTCTGATCATACTGTTGCGACACACGAACTGTAAACAGAATAAACAAATTTAAGGTACTTTATACGTGAAATTCAAAATAACTAAAATTGGAAGGCCTGGAGCTATTGAGCCTTTAGTTGATTTATTAAGAAATGGAACTCCGCGTAGGAAAAAAGATGCAGCAACAGCTTTATATAATCTGTCAACATTTAAAGAAAATCAGGCACATATAGTGGAGGCTAGTACTGTTAGGTTATTAGTGGAGTTAATGGATCCTGCAGTTTGGATGATTGATAAGACGGTTGCGATTTTATTAGCTCTTGCTACAGTTCCTGAGGGGAGAGCAGAAATTGGCCAGGAGGGATGCGTTCACATGCTTGATTCAGCTCGAGAAAAAGAAATGATGTTGCAGGTCTTTTGCAATTGTGTACTAATAGCATTATATTTTGGATATGTTGTTATTAGAAGGGGCTGTTCCGCCGTTGATGGTAGGGAAAATCATAAATTTATGCAGTACTATGGGGTTGTTTGGATCAATAATCTCAGGAAAGGGACCTTATTAGCTTAATTTGACGAGAACGCACTTTTGGGCTTTGAAAAAGATAATCTAATTATCCAAGCAACCCATACCTCAGGTGCAAAGGACTAAAGTTGATAAAAAAATCATTTTCTGTTTATGAAATTCATACCTGAATACAAAGGTTAGGCTACAAAAAGGTAACACCAAATGAGCATCGGGTATATATTAAATATTATTACTTTCAACACCAACAGGCCAATTGGAATGAATCTATTGTTTAAATAATTTATTATATGTACATCAAGTATTTAGCAAGATGAGACAATATAATTGACAGACCAACATATTCAAACCTAGACAGATCTAAAGATACCTCTACGAGTCTCGGGCCATCCATCAGTATTTGTTTTCATAAACGTGTTTGGCTATTTGGTTAGACACGAATCTTATTGTTATAAAATGACAAAAAAATATCATACAATGATCTTAAGGACGTATGTATTGAATTTATATAACTGTATCAACTGTTAAGCAGTCTGAACTTGTGCGGCAGATCCAGATATCTCAGCAGTCATTCCCTCAGGATTTCCTCTTGACTTTTGTTTCAATATACTTGCACCACTGTCACACTGGATGTAGCTGATATTGGTTCCGAATGACGCAAGGCTATATTACAGTCCCGTATTTACACTCCTTAATAGACATATCAGCAAAAGACTCAACGTTAGTATCAATCAAATTGCCAAATTGCGCCTCCATCGTGATACCTGAAAGTGTGCAGAGTAACCGACCCAGTATAATGGAAATGTTTTTCTTCCTTTGATCGCTACTATGGGAGGAGGTGGCTTCAGCCTTGTGTGTGTGCAGACCCTTAGTGACAACACGACTTTTAAAATAGTGCCAACGTACATGATATGAAAAGGGAAATTTGATCAGCAACAGATGGTTTGGATTCTTCTTGTTGCTTTAAAAGTAAATTACCATTAGTGTGTTTAGAAGCACCCTCTCTCCGTCTTCTTGTTCGTAGGATGAATAGATGATTACTGCAAGAAAAAGTGACCCCACACTTTTGCAAAAACCTGAATGAAGACCAATAAAAATGGAAAAATCATGTTACGTCAAGAGGCTGTCATAAAGCTTGATAGTGTTTGAACAATTTCATTAGTGTTTCTCTTAGATGGTAAGAGATTTATTCTTATAGTTGGTTTTTGATTATAAGTGTCAGTATATATTCTTCTTAATTGAAAAATCATTTAACAAACATCACTTGGGGGTTCTAAAGCTTTAATATGTAATGAAGTTGTACAATGTAAATCATTAACAAAGAATACCTTGGCAAAGTACTTCCCGGGATTTTCAATGCATTACAAAGTTGTGTCAAGAGCCTCCTGAAAGTTCCATGACGTCTCCTTTTTAAGGCATGCGATAATATCTCATGAATAACCAATGGAAGATCATTCGTTGTGTCTTGACAATACTGGCTAGCCTATTTTAGCAGCAGATAGTCTCACTGTCTCGTCTCATATAGATGAGCAGGGTCCTAAAAAGATAAATATTCACAGCAAGTACTACTATGTATTTTTGGCAAAAACAATTGTATATATGTTGTTTAAAGTGGTGATAAGGTAGACGTAATTAACGTTGAGATGAAAAATATATAAAATGCAAAACTTACATCTCTTATGTAGTCCTATCTTTTCCTTCCTTGTCTGTGGTGTCATCACCTATGACATGATGACCTATGATGGATATTAAAAGAGCAAGAAGTTAAGAACGTTACATATGGGAGAGTTTAGGATTGCTTATTGCGTCAAACAGCTAGCTTGTTCAAAACATTATCAGTAGTCAACGTTGGTGCTGTATCAGTTTTAATAAGCCATCACATACACCATTAAGTTTAAGAGTCAAAATATTTAATATGTTCACTTATGAATGGGTCAATTAAGAATATGTTTATGTCACAGAAATGGACACATAAAATAAATACTACTATCCAACTACTCTAGGATCTCGCTCTAAAAGCTTGCTAATTGCATTACAAAATGATCATAATTACAGTTTCAGGTGCACGTAACCTTCTGGACTCAAAATTTATGCTGATAAACACTTCAAAAATATTTAATAGAAAGAAAATCTCACTTTGACATCTCGATAGATTAGTTTATGATGGTGAAGATACTCCAATCCTTTTAATACCTCACGCAGTATAGTTGCAATAACAACTTTCTCAAACCCCTCGGGATGGATAGACTTGAGTATATAGAGACAAGAACCACCAGGCATGAATGGCATGACAACCCATAGATTATGCTGGTTTACGAAGGAGCAATGTGATTTGAGAACATTTGGATGATCAACCAGGATCATTGTCTGAGCATTAAATGAACCTTTTTCACAGCCGATGCAGATGAATTGCTCCTAGGCAAATTATTCTCAAAGTAGGTTCTCTCACCAAGTTTCAGACCGATTGATTGGTCAGAAGAGCAAATTGAAGCTTCAAATGATGGCGAGCTTTTATTCAGCTCGCCTCCACCAAAGTCAACTAAAAACTTTGTCACTTTCGTGGTGTATTTGGATGATTCAGTTGATGCCGATATCGTGCCAGAGCCTCCACTTCCACCAATAGCGCCTGAGAAATTAGACGATCCATCAATGTCTTGTCCCTATCTGATTCCCCAATTTGTTGCTTGTATCTTCTTGGGACTTGCAACCCCTTTGGACCCGAACATAGCAAGGTTTTCCCAATCCCACTTCGTATTCCACTCCATATCTGAAAAATTATTTCATTCAATTAACCACGGTATCAAGTTGTACAATGATATTAAACCATATTTATACAAACACCAACACACATTTCTCAAAAACAGATCAAAAATAGCATTTCTTAATGGCTAGATGGAAATATTAAGTAACATCCTACTTTAGGTCAATTTTCACTTTAGGCAGTGTATCATTTAACCCAAAATAACAACATTCTTAAAATTTCATGATAATTTTTCCTTAAATGTAATAGCAAAGTACATTGACCAAAATATATCTTTATCGCCTCGAGTGATGTGATAACTTTCCCTATCCTCTGCATTCTGAGTTTTTGACCCTATAACTAACAGATTATCAACCGACCAACTCACCAATTTAAACAGAAGATCCTTAAGACCAAAACCACAAAACGAATAGCAAACAGATCGAATCAGTGACATACACAAACAAACTACGAGAAGCTCACTGAATCACAATATAGCAAGAAATCAGTTATAGAACAGAGTTTGCACTTAATCCCAAAGCAACTAAACCATTTGACACTCAAAAAATTGTTCTTATTTCTTTGTTAGATCTAAAACTATATAACGCTAAATATAGACCAGTAATGTTTTGTTTCTGTTATATTTTGAGTGCCAACTATACAATAACACAAACACGAAGATATCAGCTGTCAATATCCATATCAAAAGAAGGCATGGACAAGTTTCTGTTGATACCTTTTTTGGAGTGTGGGTAGCGCAGAGTCGAGGAAACTTATGCTCATTGGCGAGATGTCATGGGTGTGGTAGGTATCAAAGAGTCGAGGAGTAAGGGTATTATCCACATCAGATAGTGAATTGTGCACCTAGTATCTTATAAATTTAACCAAAGCCACAAATCTATATTCATAACAGCTACATACATTTCCCAGGTTGTATTTTCAATCTGTGAGAACTCAAAGACGTCTTCTCTTGTTACTTGTTCCACTTTAGAGTGGCAGAGAGGCATTGTGAAAGAGAGGTCCTTAAATACAGGAACTAATTTAACACAATTTAGAAACATCCAACTGAAAAGACTAAAAACACATTACATAAGGTTTGATGAGACATACTTGTTCTTTTAACATTCACCTTAAACTTCTTGTCGACGAATACTGTAAACGTATTACAGAACCTACAACAACTGAAAAGTTGTCCAATGAAATTAGGGTTTATGTTTCTAATCAATTGATGACCTAGCAAATCCTTTGATGATAAATCAGTTATTTTATTCAAATATTGAAAGCGTTATCATTGATGTGGGATCAAAAAAGTGTTGTTTCCATGGATTGTGATTTGGTGTGTAACAATGAATGTGACGAAGAGAAGAAAATCAAGGAGTGGTTTAATCATCAAAAGATACGATGGTGACGTCTGTTTTTTTTAATTAGGGTTTATGGATGTGCAGACGGTGGTGTGTGTCTTTTCCCCATCGGTGGGGTTGTTAGGAAAATAAAAGAATATAAAAAAATAGGTTTTACCTATTATATATAGCTGCGGTTTCAAAACGCACCTTTAGGAAAATTGCGGCCCGCTTTTTAAAATTGCGCTTTCGTAAATTATTTTTGGAAGGTTTTTGAGATTTTTTAGCTAAGAAACAAATACTACTGGTTTAGAAGTGCCATGTCACATATGACATGGATTAGGGGTGTGGTATCAAGTCATAATTATACCTATATATAATATAGATATATATATATATATATAGGTATATATGTATATATATATGTATATATGTATATATATATATATATATATATATATATATATATATATATATATATATATATATATATATATATATATATATATACATATATATATATATATATATATATATATATATATATATATATATATATATATATCAAAAACCCTTATATAGGAAGGATGGTAAAATAATTCCTTAAATACAAAATTCTATAAAAATGACACATGTAATTCATTAAAAGGTTTCTATAAAATGCTTCAAAAAGAAAATAGGAATTCCAAATGATGCTTTAAACAAAATACAATAAAAATATATATATAGGAATTACAAATGATGCCTTAAATACAATATTCTATAAAAATATATAAGTAAGGATGATGAAACAATACCTTATATACAAAATTCTATAAAAATGATTCCATAAAATGCTCAAAAATAAAATAGAAATTACAAATGATGCCTTAAATACAAAATTATATAAAAAATATATATAGGAATTACAATTGATGCCTTAAATACAAATTTTTTATAAAAATATATAAGGAATGATGGTGAAACAATGCCTTAAATACAAAATTATATAAGAATGATTCCATAAAATGCTTCAAAAATAAAATAGGAATTACAAATGATGCCTTAAATATATAATTCTATAAATGTATATATAAGAATTACAAATGATGCCTTAAATACAAAATTCTTTAAAATATATATATGGAATGATGGTGAAACAATGCCTTAAATACAAAATTCCATAAAATGCTTCAAAAATAAAATAGGAATTACAAATGATGCCTTAAATACAAAATTCTATTAAAATATATGTAGGAATTAAAAATGTTACCTTAGATACAAAATTCTATAAAAATATATATGGAATGATGGTGAAACAATGCCTTAAATACAAAATTATATAAAAATGATTCCATAAAATACTTCAAAAATAAAATAGGAATTACAAATAATGCCTTAAATTCAAAATTCTATAAAAATATATATAGGAATTACAAATGATGCCTTAAATATAAAATTATATAACAATATATAAGGAAGGATGGTGAAATAATGCCTTAAATATAAATGTCTATAAAAATGATTCCATAACGAATTGCATATGATGACTTAAATACAAAATTCTACAAAAATATATATAGGAATTATAAATGATGCCTTTAATACAAAATTTTATAAAAATATATATGGAAGGATGGTACAATGCCTAAAATGCAAAATTCTATAAAAATGATTCCATAAAATGTTTCAAAAATAAAACAGGAATTATAAATGATGCCTTAAATATAAAATTCTATAAAAATGTATATAGGAATTACAAATTATGCCTTAAATACAAAATTTTATAAAAATATATACAGAATGATGGTGAAACAATGTCTTAAATAAAAAATTCTATAAAAATGCTTCAAAAATAAAATAGCAATTACAAATGATGCCTTAAATACAAAATTCTATAAAAATATATATAGGAATTACAAATAATGTCTTAAATACAAAATTCTATTAAAATATATAAGGAAGGATGGTGAAACAATGTCTTAAATACAAAATTCTATAAAAATGATTCCATAAAATGCTTCAAAAATAAAATAGGAATTACAAATGAAGCCTTAAATACAAAATTCTATAAAAATATATATATGAATTACAAATGATGCCATAAATACAAAATTATATAAAAATATATAAGGAAGGATGGTGAAAAAATTCATTAAATACAAAATTCTATAAAAATACATAATAATAGTATTAATTTCAAAAAAATTAATGTAAAAACGTTATTCATAACATTAACATATACAAAATTTATTACCTCATAAAATTTAAAAATACATAAAATATTTATACAATATTATTAAAATTCTAAAAAAAATTAATGTAACAAACTTATTCATACCGTTAACGTATGCAAATTCAATTAACTCATAATATTCTTAAATAAATAAAATATCTTAAACTACGTTATTTCTGTCTATTCTATGCTAGATTGTTAAAATATCAATGCTATAACTAACACTACATATACTAAACTTCTAATACAAACACACATAAATTTAGTTTTTATTAAAAATATATATACTTAAAGCTAGCCCGTCCACCGGACGGGTCTAATGGCTAGTATATATATATATATATATATATATATATATATATATATATATATATATATATATATATATATA
Organism: Glebionis coronaria; assembly: GCA_025667525.1. NCBI lineage: Eukaryota > Viridiplantae > Streptophyta > Magnoliopsida > Asterales > Asteraceae > Glebionis > Glebionis coronaria. Next base: position 12,843 of record JANFOE010002906.1, read on the forward strand.
TATATATATATATATATATATAATATATATATATATATATATATATATATATATATATATATATATATATATATATATATATATATATATATATATATATATATATATATATATATGGGGCTAAGTTTGACATAGGAAAATAAAATGCGCCATGTCATATCCTATGTGGCATTATCTCATTCGTTACAAGATTTCATTAAAAATTCGGTACTATCTATATTTAGAAAAGATATTATACACCAATTTTATCCCTAAATAACCTTTCCCAAGCCCTAAACCTTAACATACAAAAAAGTTCGATAGGAGCATAGCACGACTAATATTTTAATCAAACGTAATCTCTATCTTTATCACACAACCATGTAAGAACCCCGATCTCCTTCTTCATAATCATAATCATCAAAGGCCATAAGGAGATTCAAACAAGAAGGTAATCCACTTTTAAAACTACTACGGTAATTATTTGATCTAATACAACTTTAGGGTCCAATATTACTGTACAACAACTTACAGTTTTAAGACATTTTCTTGATAAGTTGTTTTTATGTTATTGTACAAACTGATTTGTTCAATATTTGAATGGTTTGAGGCTTATATGTAGGTTGAAAACCCTAATGAGCCTTCAACAACGGGAAGTAGATTGAAGCTATCCACTCTAGAAGTCATTGTGGCACACTTTGCGATTCACTTACAGGAGTGGCTAATGCCAAGGTATACGAAAAGTAAATGTCTTGTGTAATGACCCAATGAATTTGTGTGTATGGTCGTAAAAAATATATGGTCATATTAGGATTAGAATAATATGTATTTGGTTGCGAAATCACAAATTTTCAAGTGGCATGAATATGACCTGTTGTTTTATCCGTTTAGTAGGTTTAAAATTATTATTTTTGAAGTTGATATTGTGATTTTGATGATTTGTTGTCTGGTGTGTTCACTCTAATTGCGTCTAAAACTTGAATAAAAAAGCGGTTGCTATGATTTTATATCATATGTGTTTGATTGTTTTGAACATTTTGATGAATGCATAAAAGTTTGGATCAGGTCGCTACGGAAATAACAAATGTTTTTATCAGAGTGGAAATACATGTATTAGACGTATATGTAAGTTCACTGCTTAAACGAGGTGTCTTTGGATCAGAAAGTTACAAAATTTGAAGCAGACCAGGTCCCTCAAGAAAGCATGATGAGAATTAACTTGTGTTTTTTTACTTTATCAGGCTACTGCAATGACGAGACGAGGATATTCTGCAGTTTACGAGGGTCCAACTGACCAACTATGAAGTTCGTCGATCCAACAGTATAGTTTATCTTATACTATATATAAGAGTATTATAATAGCGTTAATGTTTAGAGACTAAAAACGCGACATTGCTCATACATATTCCTTCTTACCTTTAGGTGTTCTTTATTTTTTATATTTTCTTCCTGACATTAGTAGGAAGGATGTTCCGCTATACCCTTTGATTTTTTTACCGCACTCGCCTCTGAGAATCAACTTGGGTGCATCAACGAAACATTCCTATAGATGTGATCCATAGCTTATGAGATTGACTTCTGAATGTAAAAGGTATTACTCTAAAAGATAGGCACATAACAAACATTGTATTGCCGCTCTCTAGGTTTATTCAAAAACAGACTACAGCAACTGAATCTGATATTTAAAAGAAACAATAACATCACACACACTAGCCAATACTACCAACTTGTAATTTAACACCCTTTATGTTCTATTAGTCTTCAAACTTTGAAAATCTTGTCGCGTGGACCATTTCAAGAGCTTTTTGCAGGTCTGAAGATACACTTCTGCATCGTCTTTCTTTGTGGAACTCCAGGAAGTTTGGTATTTTTATTCTTTATAAATTTGACAACTTGATTCGTAAAGATAAATGCTGACGATGAGTTTGGTGCACATAATGGTGAAAACAGCTGGTTGGATATGTGAATGTTATTCGTTTATAGTAGTATGCACTTTGAATTCTATTGTTCTTTTTTCCTTTGACATGCCTAATTATCGTTTCGAATACTTGAACCAGTGCCTACTTTGTGCTATGAATATCAGTTTGTCGTGAATCAGTTCATTGTCCTATAAATTCACTTTGTTTGTCATGTTGTTGTCATCTGAACTTTTGGGTTGATGCAACTGCAGTTAATAAGCCTTTGAAAATCGTGATTTGAAATTATAAAAGAAGTAGGGGTTGGCGAGACGATAGCTCTTGATGAAGAGAGATGAATGTGTATGGCTCTTATTGTGGTAAAAATCTCAAATAGTTTCACTTATATATTCATGATTTTACCGTATATAAATATATGATATCATAAGATTCAAGCCAAAGGAATGAATTATCTGCACACTAGCAATCCAGTTATTCTACATCAGGATTTGAAGACTCCAAATCTTCTTGTCGATAGAAATTGGGTTGTTAAGGTTTGTATTCTTCTTTTTTATTAGAGAAAAGCGGAAATTGGCTAATTACTATCGTTAATGTAATGCAGGTGTGTGATTTTGGAATGACCACAACCTCAGCCAACCGTCTTACATAGAGTATTCAGCGTATGCCGTATACTACCATGTCCTTTCAACTTGCAACTAATAGTTGCAATGTTAGAAGACGCCTTTTAAATAAAGATCACAAAGGACATTGCGACTATGTGATTGGAGACTGGCCACTACTGGGGGTCATGTAAGGGATATATGAGGGTGTCCTTGATGATGTTTGAATAGGCGCAAACGAAGATTATGATGACGTTGTTGATGATGCTTGGGGTGAGGAACTTGGATATCGTGACTGTAGAGAATATTCAGGATGCAGACACCAGAATGGTGCTTGATGATGAATTTATGTGAAGCACCTCTAAGATTGTCATGACGAGGAGGAAAGTTCAAAAGGATATTACCCGTTCTACTACACCTTGGAGGTTGGCTTACAGAGTGCGGCTTACTGAAGCTTACAATCGTAATCGCACATGGATACTCTCATTTACATAAAAAAAACCCTAGCTCCACCGAACTTCCCCCATCATCCCTCTATTTCAAACTTGCCATGCGTATTCGCTTGACTCCACAAGTAAGTCTTCTCTATATAATTGTCGTTTCAATCTCAAATTTCATAACAGATACATTCATATACAAAACATTTCATTACCAAAGTCTTAAATGAAGCAAGTGATTGCGTAACCCGCCCATACTTATTAAGTTCTAGAAATAGATACATAGCAAAACAAAAGAGGTTTCACCAGTGAAATGTGTGAATCACTTGTCACATGTACTCCAAACCACAAAATAGATGTGTGAATCAGAATGCTTGGCCTTGGCGCAAGTTCACCACATAGAGAAGATCACTTGGTATTCATTGATTTTCACACTTCAGGGGTAGGTCTGTATGTAGGAACAATGTCTTTACTAAAAATGAGCATAATTGAATCTGAAAAGGTACACGTGTATTAATAATCTGATTTACACAGATGAAAAAAAACTTGACCCGGCTAAAGATATATGTAGAAGTGAGTTTAAACATATTATTACTATAACTAAAGATATATTTATATATGTTCAAGGGTGTTTGGAAGGGCATTTAAACTGATTATGACCCCACTATTTAAACGTATATGTGGCCCAAAACTTCAAAAATCAGATTCGCATAAACATATGTTCAATTATTACCGTGTCATCCACTGTCTTAACTTATCCATATGAAAAGTTCTCTGATTTTTCACGCGTGTTTAGCTTGCTAGATGCCTAGGCGTGTTCCATAATTTATTGTATGTTGTTATTGTAAAGGTGTGAGGTTAGCTCCTAATTCCATTTGATAATTTTTTGACGTCTCATAGTTTCATTTTTTATTTCAGAAATAACTGGATCAAATATACACACACTAGTTGCTGCTCTTGAGGATGAAAAATCTTGTGTTGGAGAAGATACCACACGTGTACAAACTGCATATGTGATATGCGTTCACTTTCAAACCTGTTTGTTGCAAGGTTAGATTATCTATTTTTAAGTTCTCTGAATTCGTGTTTGGATGTTTTAGAACCTTTCTAAAGGCGGTTTTTTTGTGTTTGGATGTTTTACATTCGACAAAAAGTTAAGATTCCAGATATTATGAAGACAACAGGAATCGTTATTGGTTGGCTGCAAAGATAAGCGTGATGCCATGACTCGGGAGTTGAAGGCTGTGCAAACGGTAGCTACAAAGTAATAGGCCAAAGATAAGCGTAAATATAGATGTGATTCCTATCTACGATCACTTTAGGAACAAATTCAAGGGTACCACGATTGTAAACTTCTGATAGACTCACTAAATTTTTTGAATATACAAGTTGGAAGGAAAGAAATTGAGAGTAGAAGACAGTCTTAATGCAACCAAGTCCGAAAATAAAACTTAAATTTTTACTTACTATTTGTTGCTATGGATTGTAACATCCTAATTAAAGGTTAGTAACAACATTCCATTTTTTAAATTTCCTTTACCCTTACAAAATATTAGAAAATGAAAAGCAAGATACTTGGAGGGTTGATTAATGACGAATATTTGAATGGTCAACTGTCATCGACCCGTTCCCAAATAATCTTGATACTAACTAAACAACCAAAATCCTCAACCCCTCTTGAAAACAATATGTTATATTTCTTACCATCACATTTGGGTAGCCTTTGTAAATGTTCAAAATAAGTTGTTTTTGTATGGGTTGATTACGCTAATATGTATAACAAGATGATGGAACACATGTTTCTCTAATATTGTAGTTTTTAACAAAGTTTTAGGTCTTTAAACATTGTTGGTTTTAAAGCTTATACCATCTGCCCAATGAGATTTAGCAAGATATACCATAAGTTGATTGAGATCAGGGTACGACTAAAATCAGCACGACATGTACCTGAAAAAGCCAAGTTCTGATGCATATCGATGGGGAAAATGCGAAGGAAGTTGAATTGTAAGCCAAAGGGAGAGGTTATCTATGTTGTAGGTTTTATCAAAATCATTTTTATTGATATTTATTTTTTTAGGTGTTTATTGCTTTGTTCTGCCTAATAACTCACCATAGAAAGCATTTTTGCGGGGCTACTATTGCAGATTTATTGCATATGGCAAAAGGTGGTGAATCATACGATGACAAGGGCTTTGAAGCACTCTTGGATTTACGTCTGGTACAAAAGCACTCATGTACTATGTAGTCAATGCATATTTAGACACGAGTTTGTTAAGCATATGGGGAATAGGTATGCCAATTTTACTTTCGTTAATACATATATGCTCTATATTTTACGTGGGCTGTTTAGATGTTTTGTGACTTTGTCTTCATTCAGTAGACCCTATGTGGTGTTTGGATGTATGCGCCCGACTTAGACTCATCTTTATTATATGCTCCCAATCTGGTTAAAAATTTAGAGCTTATAGTTAAGTTTAAACAAGTTTGCGAGATTAAATCTTGACCTTAGAAGTCATATGTACTATAAACTTCAAATTTGATAGACACATATTCAAAATCTCATAAGTACACTTCTTCTTGGACTAAAGTTTTAAAAGGTATGCTTTAAATAATTTATCGCCTATTTTTGTATATATGTCATATAAATGCACATACATCTGTATGATCCGCACATGATGTGTCAATCACAACAACCCACGACACATTGTTTGTGTTTTTAACAACCCACGACAAATATGCTTGTGCATGTTCTAACATGGCAGGATTTATGTAGAAGTTAGTTCAGTGCATATGTTCGAGGTAAGTCTTAAGGGCGATAGAACACTTAGATAGAGGCCACGAGTCATGACCACCGCTAAAGCTGGTTACACGACACCCCAAACCACTATGTCTAGGAAGCGAAACCTATTAAAGCAATGAAGAATTTGACAGATGTGAGCAACTGAGCGCCATATACTATTTGGTTGTTTCACTAGGACCACTAGAATGCTCAGTAGCATATGCATAGGTGCAATGATAAGCCTATTTTGTAGTAGATAGGCAAAATATTAATTTCTGATGGGACCAATCAAATGATGGTTAGTTGCGTCGAACCAATTAGGTTATTAATCCAAGTTTTGTGTAGCCACGTTGTTTCCAGTTCACATAGATACAACAACACCTGTGGCCTGTTAACGGGTTAATTATGGTAGATATGTGTCTCTTGGATGACAATGTTTATGCTTATCTTAAAAATTTCCTAATTGCAGGTTCACTACCCATTGCTTGAAACTGCTGTAGCAATACGATGTTCCGAAGTTAAGATGGGTGTGTCCAGAGGTCACTAATGCAATTTCAATAGTGGTTTGTTACTCAACGGTATTTAAGCTCTATGAAATGATGGAAGCACTCAAGACATGACAGATATTATAAAGCACATTTTCACCTATAAGGGAAACTTTGAGCATACCAAAAAGACAGCTGAAGTCTTACATTAATTTGCAAGTCTAAAATGATCTGATCGACCAAGATTAAACCATATGAAGTAAGAACGTCTCATTATATATTCATGCAAGAGCAAAATCTATAGATTTACACCGAAAGTGAATGCAGACATCAAAAGAGACCAGTTAAGCGTTCTTGAAAAGTACGTGCATTTGGAAGAAAATATATTAGCTAGGATTGCAAGTGTGTAAACTTGAATAAAGTAACGACTAAAAGATTGTTAATTATCATAGTTAACATATGGTTAAAAATATAGTCTTGTTGGAAGACCTTTCGACATTAATTTTAAGTTCTCGGTTTTAATTGTGACCTATGAATTCCATAATTGGTATTAAAAGAAAATTAATTACATATTGAGTTCCAACAGGTGCCCCTTAAGCGATAGCTCCAAGTGCGTTGACAATAACCCCTGAAAATCAAAGTAAGCCAAGTGCTAATGTACGTTAATAAAAGATAATAATATAGAGTGAAAAAAGACTACGTAGATTTAGAAAAACTGATTTTTTTTTCTATCTATAATCAGAGTTACAAAAGATGTTAGAGTAAAGAGTAACCAATTGGAAGTGCTAATAAGCCTATAACTACATCCTTCAAGTACTGTAATGTCACATTTAAGAAAAAAAGAACACCTATTGAGTCGAATGCCATTCATGTCCTTCTTTGGAGAAAAAACAAATCAACATACCAAATCTATCGTACATTAAAAACAAGAAAGGATGACATGACATAATTTGTTTCATATCTTTCCGAAAGAAGCATAATCACAAGTGGGACCTCAATCAGCTACAAAACCAAATTCAAATTCAGTTTTTATAATAATGCTTTTTTTCTTAATAATTGGTTGGCATTTTGTTGGCAAATAGAGCTTTGTGCAATTGAAATTTAAATGTATACATAGACAAAAAAATTAACAATAATTCAAGGCGAGATGTTATCATTTCTATTATTGTGCTATACTTGATGTTTTCTTAAGTTAAAAAAAACTTTTTATATACTAGCTAAAAAATGTTTTACTTGATTTTTACATATGATTTGAAAAATGACAAAAGTATCGTACACTTGAAAAGTATTTTTAATTGTGCTCATTGTTCCTTTGAGAACTCACGAGCATATATAGTCCTTACAACAAATGAGAATTGCTAATTATAAAAAGTTGCGCTCAAACATGAAATACTGTAAAGTTTTCTTTATGCACAAAAAAGGATAGTTGCACTTTCATAAATTAAAGACATACTCCCTCCGTCCCATATTAATAGTCCACCGACCAAAAAACACGCATATTAATAAAAACATCACTTTTTCAGCTTTCTCTCTCTGACTTTTTACACAATGACAATTTTGTCCTTAACTATTTAATTTATAACTTCTTTATTATTTGTAATAATACCCTCAAGTGAGGGTAATATGGTAAACTTAATCTATATTTCTTATCTATTTTTGGACGGGACTATTAATTTGAGACGTCCCAAAATATTAATATGGAAATATGATTATATATAATTGTACTAAAACCTATAATATTGAGTATTAATTGATTCATGCAAAAGTAGATTAAATTTTAAAACTACTTTCGTTCCTATAGTTTAAGCCAAATCCCCTGATCCCCTCCTTATTTCTTTTTTCTTGCATGAATAGTCTCTATCTCGAAACTATGTAACATCGCCCATCCTTATCTATTGAAATAAGGACGAACCATGTAATTAACTATGTAACACCATTTGTCCTTATCTATTGAGATAGGGACGAACGATGTTACATATCTTCGAAATAAGGATGATTCATGCGAGAAAAAAGAAATACGGACGAGATCAGATATTTGGCATAAACCACAAGGATGAACCATGTAATTTACTCTAAATTTATAAATAATGTTAAAACAAAATATACAGAGCACACATATATTTTATTTACAAATTTTAATGCATAAAAAGTAATAACGTTGTTGGCATAATAATACAAAGTTTTTTAATACTTTTATAAATATATTGCAAACTAAAGATTTTAAATTTGTGTATTTATGTGCATCGAAATCTTGATGTTCTAATTTATATTATTTCTTTAATCAAATATACAAAAAGCTTAAAACATATCAAATGCTGGTTTGCTTTTAACAAAAATGATATTCTCACGCCTACGATTATGTGTCCCAATGTCAAGAATCAAAAGTAAGAGAATAATGAAAGTTCTATGCGTACGGTTACACGGAATCCATGAGAACGAACACATAAACGTTTTTTTAAAACAAGATTTTTGAACTGAACTCATCCGTTAAGTGAGCCAAGGCCAGATTCTATTAGGGGTTGTTTGGTTCATTGTATTTGGATGGTTTTGGAAGGGTTTAAATGTAGAATTCACTCTTTTCTGTGTTTGGTGGCATTTTAACACGGTTTTGAAATACTGATAAAGCCTACATTTGTGGGGTTATAAAAACGTTTAGGTAGGGAAAGTTTTCAAACACAGTACTCTTAAAGTCAAAGTTTGACCACAATGCCCCTACACAATTCATCTTCCCCATTCTTCTAGCACTTCCTTTCTCCCCTCACTGTTCTTTTTTTTTTTTCTATATCTCCCCACTGTTCTTTCTTCTTTTTTTCTATACTTACTCGTCATTTTTTTCAACATCAATTTATACCCCTTTATCATTTTGTATAGGTATCTTCAATTTGTACAACAGCTTCAACATACATTCGTTATATTTGCACTTAATCTCATCAAGTATCTCCAATTTATCAAGAAGGTCAGGATCTAACAATGATTCATTGATGTTTTTACAAAGAATCGAATATATCTTGGGCTGCTTTGATCATCCCACACATTGACACATAACAAGTTCTATATATTTTTGTTAAAATCAATTTAATTGCATTTATTCTTTTTTATCATTGATATATACATTTTTAATTTGACCACACCATGTTGTTGAATCGGTATTTTTTTATTCACCATGTTTCCAGATCTCTCGATTTAAGATAATCTGCTGTAGTGGAAAAAGGATAATTTCGTCATTTCTCCCTAATTAGATGTAAAGAAAATCTTCTAACCAAACACAAAAAAATTTTTAGATACTCATATTTTACATTTGTCCCAATTTAAAAGGAGACCGTCTTATAAAACCTGGTATTTGAAAATTATGAACCAAACGGCCCCTTAGAGGTTGATTTCTTTCTAACAAAGACGATATTCTCACACATACATCTTAACCGTCAATAATCGTTGTTTCAAAAAAAGTTTTACGAACCAAACCCGCCCGTTGGGCGGGTTACGCAACTAGTATATATATATATATATATATATATATATATATATATATATATATATATATATCTTTACATTATATATAAGAGGAGGGATATGCCACATAAGCACCCATTAATCCACGTCATCCTATTTTTATCACAATTCTCGGAATTTATTTTTTAATATTCATTTTTCGAAATTAATTTTTTTCCGAAACCTACTTTAAAAAAACATGGCACTCACACGATTCGAACTCAGGTCAAGAAGCCCAGACACAAACACCTAAACCAGGGACGCTATCCACTTTTTGTGATTGGGATTTACAAACAATGTAATTATATGAACGACAGGAAAACCAGTTTTTAAATTAAGTACCGAATATACAAAAACCCAAATTGTGATGTATTGGCTTAAACCCACATCTCACCGATTTTCTTTGAAACCCTAAAACAATCAAAATCCTACATGCCTGATGCTTCAAATCACGAATGGATACAATATACGAGGTTCAGCAAAAATCAATCGAATAAAAGAATACAAATTTGTTTTGATGATTTATAAATTTCTTTTTGTGCTTATTTAAACTTGCTCTTTGAATCAGTTGATTTTGATGTAGCAGGTTTTGGATGCTTTTATCATGGGATCATGGAAGATGGAGCAGAAGTAGCTGTTCAAGGTAAGTATCCCATTATTAAATAGCCCATAAGCAGATTCTCAATTTAAAATCACACTACTAATGATATTCTGTACAGGTGGTTTGGAAGGGAAGCATGTTTAGGTGCCGGCCATAGTTACATGACTTGGGATACAACATTGCTGTTAGATTGGGTATGGGTACTCCAAGGTTTACGTGCAAGCAAGACAATGCTCCAGAACCTACGGTATTCTTTGTTTGTACGGTCGTACCCATTTAACTTGGTAATATTTGAGCTTAGGTCGAAGACTCACTTGATTAGTATTGAGAAACGTTAGAAGAAATTCTAAAACGCATAAGTTAACATTCTTTAACAGTTATATTATATAATGGATACTTTTTGAGTGTTTTTGGCACCTTTTGTAAAATCAAAATTCAGATATTGAATCTCCTTATGTTGGAAACCGACACAAGTGTTAACTAATAAAACTAAGGGAGCGTTTGGCATTGCGTTTTGAAAGTGATCTTCATGATTATGAAACCAAGAAGTATATGTGCAGAATTTGAATACAGTGGTATTGCCTGTCTAGAAATGTTCATTTTAATGGTTAGCATCTCTTAGAAGCTCTAAGCTCTTCTGCTTATTAATGCTAATGAAGTTTTGCATAATGAAGTTTCTAACAAAAGCGAGTCTTCTGCAAAAAAGATGTATGTTTAGCTAAATAGGAAGAATAACGAAGATAAAGATGAAAGTGGTATTTGCATTTGCATGCAGAAGTAGTAGCGAGTTAATGGTTCTAATAGAAATCAAAAGCAAAGTGAGGAGTCTGCCACAATTGGTTCATCGAAATGGGAATGTACGAATTTGGTCGTGGCAAATAATAATGTGTCGTCTTCTAAAAGAAATAGAAGGAACTGTCGAAAAAGGAAGATGTGAGATCTGACATGTTGCAAAGAAAGTCGAGTTAAATACATATGTCATCTTCTTTGGAGCACACTAATTTCCTGGATACAAAATAATACCAAGTTAAAATTGTACTACAACTGAGCAAGCTACATGTACTATTTATGATTTGTACGTGGGGTAAATATTTTGATCGATGCTATTTAGTCAAACTTTATGCTATATTTTTTAATAATAACTTGGTTTATTTATTTAGAATTATTATCATAATCAATTATTTTTCTTTAGCTTATGTGTTGACGTCTCTTTATTCCTAACTCCAACATTCTTGAGTTTCTAATCGTTGTTGCTTTGTTTTGGAAAATACTTATTCAGGTTAAGTCTGTAGTTGCTGAACTAAAGAACGACTTCAGTCACATTCCATACGATCATATAGGTTTAGATTTCAAAGGTATCATCTTATTTATATAGAACCAGCATCCTGTACACTAGATCAAGTTAGTTGGTACACTCGATCCCACCTTCAAATCTTTTTAACTATACAATGCTCAATGTCTATTCCCTTTGCTCAAATACTGCCCATGTAATCAATTTATATAAATGCAGGGTGCACAACCTAGAAGCAACTCTGGCATCACTTATGAGTGGTTGAATTTGTTATTTTACTTATGAAGTTCAGTCTGGGAATAATTAGACGACGTGTATGCTTTACTACAGATTAAGTTTTTGGGTATTTGTTGGAGGAATGATAGCAAAAGTTTCTTCTATAGCTGCTACCGTGCTCCAAAGTAAGTGAAAACTGACTAAGTTAGTGTTAGCTGTAATTCCTATATCAAAACCTATGAACAAATATGTATATCTTTGCTATGACGACTTTGCACATATTGGTGAATTGTTAGATGAACCAAGGTGTACACTGATGGATTACTTCCTGTTGTAACAAATAAGTTCAAATCACAAAAATACAAATTGAGGAAAAAAGTGAGTGTGTTTTAGCATCTGATATCGATGCACCGCGTTGTTGTCGATTGCCTGCAGAACTTGCTCACAAGCTTATTAAGTACCCTGACTTGCTATTTTCTTATGAATATAGCTGTCATTAGCAACAATTACTGTTCTAATGATGTTGCATCCGAAGGTAATTTTGTTTCGATATGTTTTTTGAAATACTTATATTTGTCATATTTTGATCAGTTTACATGTGTGGGTCGATTTGGGTTAGGTTTTATTTCTAACGGGTCAAGTTAAGTATTTGTCTTTACATGTCATAATTGCGTAAAGAAACCTTAAATTCCCTGAAATGCATCCTGCTAAAAAAAATTTGCTTTTCTCTTTGCTTATATGTTCACTGATAGGTGATAAGTTAGTTCGAGTGTTTTCAATAAAATCGTACTCTAAAGTTAGTTTTTCTCATATATTATAGTTTAAAAGGTTGTGCGTCCGGTTACTGTTAAGACCAAATGCGAGAGGCTTTCAACGTTCCATACCAATTTTTAGAGGTTTTTTTTACTTCGATTTTAAAGGTTTTACTTTTCCTCCACGTAAGAATTTATTAGGAATTCATAAATCTACTACGGCCAGTAAAAAATTACCATATTTTGATTAAAATAGACCTCTTCCTCTATTGTTTTGGCCCTGAAAACCATAAGGATGACATTAAGTGCGTGATTCCATGGATTTGGTACACACGAAAACACCATGACATCTGTTAGTTCCGCAAATTCACCGGACTAAGGCATCAATTAGTAAAAAATATACTACATTCCAGCTATTAAAAAGCAAATAAGAGTTGCCACATGCTTCAAATAGCAACTGTTCTTATAGTAATATTAATATCTTGGAAGGTAGAGTCCATGTTAGGCACATTTCCTCAACTTATCTGGTCCTTATGAAAAAGACCCATCAGAAAATTTTTAAAACAACGATGTTCCGATATTTTGTAATATTGTTTCAACGCTTATTGTAAGACTAAATTTACTTCTTTTATTTCTATCGGCATGAATGTTTTGTGTCCTTGCTATTACATGAGAGAAAATGTAATGTATTGATGAGGTAGAGGTGGTGAAGATCTATTTTCAAATTTTTGTAGTTCAGCTCCTTGGTATCAGTTTATGATGTTCGACACTTTTAGGTTTTCTCAGATCCTGGCTACACTCAGGTAATCAAAACCAGTTCGTCTTGATTAGGCGTTCAGACCACTGGCATCATGTAAAAAACAATGGCATAACAAAAGCTTTGGAAGTACGTATGCCCTGCTGACAGAGGTGAACTATTATTGTACCTTAAATTGCTTCTTCAAAAGAGTTTTGTTCCTCTTTTTTCAATTACTAACAGTACCGTCACGTATGAATCATCCTTTGTTCATAACAACAGCCGAAAACCATCATTTTAACACACTTTGCCTACAACAAGTACACAAAACATTTATGCTGACACATACGTGAGAAGACACTGCATTTTCATTCGCATAAGCAATTCTGCCACTGAAAGTAATCAGCCCAATTCTGCATCTCATGAAGGTGTATATTTTTCTTTTCTTACTGACTTTTTAGATCCTAATTTGTTGTGTTACCGTTTCATTATGCTACATTATTTGTTTTAAACACACGTTTTTCTTTCTTATTATTACCCGACAACACTGTCAACGTGTGTACTTTCTTCTTCTTTTTCTATATCAGTGATAATATAGCTAATAGACACCAGTGCTCAGAAGTCAGATGCAAAGAAGTAGACCCACATCAGACACCTTAATATATTGAGCATTGTAGGCAAAAAAAACACGTTCATTGATGCCATCATCGACAACCTGTAGCCATTGAAGGACCAAGCATCAGTGAAAAGCACATCCAGGTACTAATTCTTACTATAACACCAATTCTAAACCACCTACGCTATTTCAACCCATCCCCTGATTCTATAAATATTAACTGTGTTGTTCTTTGTGATTTTAATAAGTCTACAATCTATCCCAATGGCTGGTCGAAAAGCTAGACAAAAACTCTAATCATGAAGAAGAACGAAACCTATGTCCAAATAATTGGTCATTATTACGAGCTAAGAAACACTTGAAATCTCTTTGCTTTATCTGAGTCAAGGGTGAAATCAATTTGGCTTTAAGAAAAAGAAACAGATTATGTACCTAGATTTAAACTTTATGAAAAAATGGTCATTATTAGGATCTTTGGTTGTTGCTTTTCGTCTAACCCGAAAGCAGGTTTAAGAAAGAAAATTTTCATTCCTAACTATAAAGTTTTCACATTTGACGCACAAATGAATGTTGCCTGTTTCGTCTAAGTTATACTTTTGGTGAATATGCTTAGTTTTGAGCCCCTGGCTTAGAACTTTAATGTTATAAAACAAGGTAATGAAATTACGTTAAACATACGACTATCTCGGTGTAACTTATATATGTGCTACTACTTTTGACAGTAGGAACTATTGAAAGTAGGAACCATTGAACAGCAAGCCAAATGTAACTTCAGACAAATAATCCACCGGGAAGTATCTCGACCAGGTAAGCGGTTATGTATCTTTCTTGATTGCGGTTAACATTGGATTTCTACTGATATATGTATTGGGTCTATACTTAGTCGGGGGATTTTACCGTTAGTAGCTTTGCTTCCTACAAATTTTATTCTTTAAAAGTGGTAATAAGTATATTTAAATTGAGGATATCTATAACATGGTATTGGTAATTCAGGTCTTTCATGGATACAAAATGATCATGACAATAGTAATTACAATACATATTCAAGCAAACTATACACTCAAATACAAATATCTTTGTGTAAGTTCTAATCGTTGCCCAGGTGTTAACTAATACGTGCAGAAATTTACCGTATCCTAAAACATTATATTAGATCATTAGACGTGTAATATAAGCTAAATTACTCACATCAACTAAAAAGGATGCTTCATGATATAACAATTTTTATAAGGATAAGTTGCTAGAGTTTGAAAACAAAGATCTCCAGATCAGTGAGCTCCAGCATGAGTGTTTTCGGCTTTTTGAGGGATTCTTGAAACAAAATCCTCCCTTGTCTGACAAGGTTCCCTACAATCCACAAGAAATGGAAATGGAATCTGAATATTACACATATAATTTTGAGGGTTAACTTAGATTATAAAGCATATAATTTTCTGCATCGTCATATTAAGTCAGGTAATTTTCTTATGCCCCGCCCCTAAGTTTGAATCTAAAATAACAAATAAGAAGCTGAGATAAGTTTATTCGCCTTTACTTAAAGCGTTTTCGTGCAGCAAAAATTTTGTGTCTTTTTTTTTACGCTACATGCTGTGTACTTGATGCTCATCTGTTCTTCTTTAAAACGACTTAAGTATAAGTCATGGAATTCATGGTATTCAGTATATGCATAGTTTCAACCACTGTACGAAGGGTAGTACTATTTATACGCAAATGCCTTAAGTTACTTCTTATACATAAAATTAGTGATGCTTAGCCAATAGTCAAACTATTTGTTGAAGGCGATGTTTTGAGGGCATAGGGAGGTATATCTTCATTACACGTTAGCTGTGATGATTGTCGTGGCTATAACATACATTATACCCCTCATATAGCAGCATTAATTTTATTCCACACTCAATTTATAATAGATGAGATGGTTTGGGATGCAACATGCTTAATGCATTTAATTAAGAAGCCTCAAAGTTTGTCCCCTCACCTTCAACCGATAGGATAGAAAGGTAAGCCTATCACAATGGAGATGATATGAACCGGATCGATTATAGAGATAAAAGAACAGTAAAGATAAGTAATCGACGTTCGAGAGGTCGAATAAGCTCTCCCTGTTAACTAAGAAACTAATAAACCGTAATAAACCATATTCATATTTCTCTGCATAATCGAGTTTACAGCCCTATTCCCCTCTATATATAATAGAGATAGCTAATACTTAACTTATTCAATAAGAAATTGCAATAATAGGAAACTAAATAAACTAATTATTTAACTAATATACTAGTAAACTGCCAGATCGTATCAATACTCCGCCCCGCAAAAACACCTTGTCCTCAAGGTGTTGCCTAAGAATGCAGCCTCGTGAATCCTCATGAATTCCTGGGTCCCAAGTCTTGACTTGTAATCCTCCCTCTTGCGGGGCATCATCAAACATCAAAAAGTGTTGGCATGGCTGTTCATAAGTTGCTATTCTATTATCACAATTCAGCCTGCCTTCGATAGCTTCAGTTTGCCCAACCTTGATGACAACACGAGACTTTGATTTCGTCCACTCGAAAGGCCCTTTCCTTTTCTTTCTCTTTCTATTGGCAGCACAATGTCGGAGACCCAAATGAGACCCCTTACTCTTATTCAAGGCACAATCAAACCCCTCGTTACCGACTCCTTTTCCCGTAGTCTTTTTGTTTCGATCAGATGGCAAATTATTATAGCATGAAGAATTGTGAATCGGTCTTGCCGGCACCATGGTCATTACTGCAGGTACCTTGGGTGTCACTGGCTGAGGCGTTTTAACTGTTATTTTAGCCTCTTCCTGAGATTCAATATCTTCCTTTTTCGTTACAGTCTTGCACTCAACAAGAACAGGCAGCAACAAGCGACCCGTAGCATCATTCACTGGTGCACATTGAGTTGTTGTGGGTACCTTAGTGGTAGGTGAAGTGGTGAGGGCAAAGGTTGGCGGCTTCGATGTAGTGGTGGTATAGGGGTGTTGTAGCGGCAGGGTGGTGTACGACTGCAGCGGCATGGTGGTGCGCTGCATGGTGGTGTATGGTTGCAGCGGTTGGGTGTGGAGAGGAGGCTGTAGGGTGGCCAGTGGCGTGGTGATTGTCGACATGGTTGTGTACGACTGCAGCGGCATGGTGATGTACGACTGCAGCGGTTGGGTGTACGACTGCAGCGGTTGGGTGTACGACTGCAGCTCCATGGCGGTAAAGAGTGGCGGCTGTGTGATGGTCGCCGGCTGTAGGGTTTTGATAGCATTCATAATTTCAGCCAACTGCTGATCGAACTTGTATTGTTTCTGATTCGCCTCGTGTTTCTGGATGAACAGTAACTCCGACAATGAATAGTATTTTCTGCTGGTGAATAGTGGTTCGGATGAACAGTTGACCTTTTTTTTTTTTTTTTTTTTTTTGAAAACCCTAGAATCGAAACAGCTCTGATACCAATTGATATGAACCGGATCGATTATAGAGATAAAAGAACAGTAAAGATAAGTAATCGACGTTCGAGAGGTCGAATAAGCTCTCCCTGTTAACTAAGAAACTAATAAACCGTAATAAACCATATTCATATTTCTCTGCATAATCGAGTTTACAGCCCTATTCCCCTCTATATATAATAGAGATAGCTAATACTTAACTTATTCAATAAGAAATTGCAATAATAGGAAACTAAATAAACTAATTATTTAACTAATATACTAGTAAACTGCCAGATCGTATCAGGAGACTAGCCACAGTTGTTATTCTCTGAAATATTTGTTGCCCATCTTACGCTTCATACTTTTATATTACTCTGTATTATTAAATGTAGCAACGTATGTTGGGTTATTCTTGGAGACATGTGGTACTTCGTCCAACCAAAAATAGATTCACGGCACATATATACATAGCTTAGATAAGTATGATTGCCTCAACTTTTTTGTATCACTATGACATTTTTACACAAATACTAAATTATGTTTCTGAGCTTAGTGATGGTAATAAAAAAAGAGGTTTACATGTGCAAGCAGCATCCTTTCATAGCCTCCTCATCATCCCAACGTGGTTTCATTTTATGAGGTTGTACCAGATGGAGCTATAGGAATTTTAATTACTGTAACCTAATTTATGGCAAATGTGCTTGTGAAAAAGGACAAGTAAATTCGCGTTCATTCTTCGTGGATACTTTAACCTCTTTGTGTCTCAACTCTGTAACTTTGATGTAATTGCAGGTAACTGGAACATTGTAAAAAGCCCTTTATAGTCATGGACGTAGTCTTAAAAATGGAGTATTTACATTCCCAAAATATCGCTAATTTTGATCTAAAATGTAACAGTTTGCTGGTTGATATGCGTGATTCAAAATGATCTGTCTGCAAGGTAAGAATGCCATTTTCAAGGATATTGTGTCTGAATCACTTGACTCAAGCTTATTAAGATCATTTTTAGTGAGGGTCAATTCTTATTAAAATATCAGAATGAGTTATAAAATCTAAAATATTAATAAAAAATCCCGCTGCTAACGTAAACCTGGTACTTCTTTACTCTCAATCCGTATTTACTGCACATTTACTCCCTTTCAACTTGAAAAAATTCAAAACCATAACATTTGTAACATTATAAACCCAAAAGTATCGAGATTACTTTTAGGAAGACTTCTGATAAATGTAAATGTGCGAGTAAAAATACTCAAATATAAGCCAAAGTGGTTAATGCTAGGCCCTATAACACTACATTTTTTAAAGAGTGCAACACTTATGGTTTGATCTTACTGTAGCCTTCCACACTACCATTATATGGAATTCGCAAAGAATGACATACCAAGTAAAGGTGTTCAACAACCATGAAGCACAATTTTAATAGTTTAATATGTAATCACACAAACCCTTACAAGTCGTGGCAGCGAAAAAGATTGAAAAAGCATTCTATACTGTTTCAAGCCAAACCAAAATGTTTATTGGGTATCTATGATAAATCAAAACCGGGTGGCACATGGCTTCGCGGTTCTGTTGTGAACGTCGCCGAGTGTTTATTTTCAAAGAATGAACCAGAAAAAGATTATGAAAAAGTTGAAATAGTATGGAGGGATGAAAGATCTAATGCTTCTGAAGTGAACAAGATCTGATGCTTCTGAAGTGAACAAGATGACTTAAGCGAATTGAGACGCCAAATAATGTATGCTCTACCGTTAGAGGTATAGAAAAGTGGATTGGTATTATGGATTTTATATAAACTGGACCAAGATAGTACAAGAAATGTAACTTTGCTAGCTTTGACATGAAGAGCAGGGTGGATGGAATTTGTGCAGGCTACATTGAAGGTAAAGTTACATTGAAGGTATTGGATGCTACAAGAGTACAAGTTAACAGAGCATAATGTCAGACTATTAATAGTTCTTTTTTTAATCATTAATTTTCATGTTTTGTAGTGTTAAAATTAATTTGTTTATTATGCTGGTCGGTCTCGAATGCGTTGAAGGTATTGTATTCAAGGGGAGATCTGATTGCTTAGATAAGAAATCACATAGATTGAGAAAGAAAATATAGTAAGCGTTTTCTGTGATTGTAGATATCACACCAACACCCATAAGCTGCGACTAGAGTGACAAAAGGCATACTTGATGTGTATCTGTATATGATATGTACGCATTTAGTTCTTAGTCTATCAGACAACTAGGTATGAAATTTCACACCAAATCATGTCACATCAGGCTATACGTCCTTGATGTGTGAAAGCACAAATAACAGACACTAAATACAAAATACCAAGTACTTTCATTAAGGTGTAAAAAAGGGTCTATAAATTCAGTTCAGGCTAATTTTTACATGTTTAAGGTCTGTATTTTTCACACATATAAATGTGGTTTTTTCATATGTAGTTGTTTTGACCCTCTTACCTTTAAATGGGTTGATTTGAGTTTTATTATATCTATAACGGGTTACCTTGTCAGTTTTTTTTAAAAGCTATCTCACTTTTTTTATTTGGAATAAGGGTGTTTTGAATTGTATTTTTAAAGTGATTGCATGACGACGTCTTTTAGTACCTCTGTAAGTATTTATTTAGTACCTCTGTGATATATACAAGAATACAAATACTATATATTGTTTTTTCAAGCTTTTAATGGTTAATTTATAATAATCTACAAATTAAAGTTGTTATGTATTGTCTTTATTTTGTCTTTAGTGTTTTTCCGCTGCCCCACAATCAAGTAATCAAAATGTACATGTGCTCAAATATAAAATGCTCGGTGAGGAAAGAAATAAGTTTGGAGCGTCCCAGCTTAGCTGGAATTTGGATTCGTGCAGATAGCAAACATCGTCATCCAAACATTTAGAAAAGATAATTTAGAAGAGATAAGTGCTCCATTGTTTTTGTAATCGATTCCATCATTTCGCCATGAGATAACATCTGCTATTTGGAGACCACAACATAACTACACAATGATTGGAAGTAATTAATATTATTAACTATTGTAAATATTTCTCAATATAATAAATATAGATAAGTAATGATTTGTAGCTAAATTTTACTTGTCTGATTTAAATAGATGAACCAAATCCTCTTTACATATTTCTTTACAAGTACTTGATGTCGTTTTGTTATTAAAATGTCTAGGTGGAAAGCTACCGTGACTTGGTATCTAGGTGTGTCAAAAAAAGTCAACTCAATTCGAGTATATTCGGATCGGGTTACTCAGGTTCAATTTTAATTCGAGTCAATCGAATCAACTCGACTAACCCAAATTCAAATCGGACCGGACAACTTATTTTTGTGTAACTTGGTTTCGGGTCAACCGATAGACCCAAATAAGATTTATCTTTTTATTTATTTTATTTATTATTTAAATTGTATATAATTTATTTTTAAAAACGGAAAAAAAAAGTTTTTTATATTTTACCCAAATTTAAGTTTACCCGAACCCGAATCGACCCGACCTGAATCAACTCGAACCCGAGTTTAAATCAGGTCAAGTTCGAGTAATTAATTTTTAGCGTTGACTCGAATTAAACTCGATCCATTTGACTTGGACCCGACCTTGGACCCGACCCGGATCGGTTATGATAATAAACAGTTTTTTGCATATAACAATTTCAAATCTCTGCATAACGTTTGTTTCCTGTTAGTGGGTCAACTGACCCGTCTCAGTTTGACCCGCACTAGGTGGCCCAAAGATAATTTTATATATTGTATTACTCTGGTATCATATACATCTGGTACTACATTATTCATTGTATGTAAAGTATACATTTTCTTATTGAACCATTTCTAAAAAGAGTTTCTCACCCTTTGTGATCTATTTTTATCGTTGTGATTTTATTTCTGAATTTAAGCAACTGACTTCTTTTGGCCTTTGAATAAAAAGTAAAAACGATGTACGAGACTGTTTATATTACATAACAGATTTAGATCCATATAATAATCTAATACAAGCACTTACATAGCCGTAGATAGCAAGCGAACAACAAGCTACGTCGTAAGCCTTTTTTGAATTGCAAAACTAATTCTATAAAAACCCACATTTGTGGATCTATCAAATCTTTTTATGAGTAATACATATAAGAAATACTCAGCATAGAGCTATGATTTTCTAATAATCTGGTGGGTCTATTCCATAGTTTTTCCGTAATAAAAGTCAAGGCCATACATTGCCTAAGTTTGAGTTAAATTGTTTCTTTAGAGGCTGATGTCATGCCACCAACATAGTAGCATAAAAAAGCAAATACGATTTGACTAAATTTCTACCGTGCTCTAAAAAATCGAAAAAAAGAAAAAAATTGTTAAACACCAATATTTAGTTAAAAAAATGTAAATGATATTAGACGTCATACCCGCCCATCGGGCGGGTTTCGCCCCTAGTATATATATATATATATATATATATATATATATATATATATATATATATATATATATATATATATATATATATATATATATATATATATATATATATATATATATATATATATATATATATATATATATATATATATATACTAGTGGCAAAAGCCGTCCGATGGACGGGTATGACTTCTGATTGTCGTGATAAATTTTTTATTTGGTAAATATTTGTTAATGTCCGATTAACAGGTTTGACTTCTCATTGTTGTTTAATATTATTTCAATTTTTTAAATATTTGTTTGTAAGTTTTTTTAGTATGGTTAATAAAAAGAATATCAATTCTTATCTTGCATTTAAGTATACCAAAATAAATTAAAAGCATTAAGAATAGAAAAAAAAATAAACATCAAATATGAAAACATAAAAGTTACAAGATGGTTCACAAGAACAAAGTAAATTTTGTAAAGTCAAATGCTAAATAAAGCTTAGCTGTGTAATTGTCATCTTTATGACAACAAAGAATATTGAATCCTTTTGTACTCTTCACTTTTGACATAACCACATACTCGATTGTGCGTGCATGAAAAAACCTTCAATATATACCTCAATTGCAAACAGATAATAATGGAGGTATGAACACAAACCAAAGAGATAAGTTGTTGAATGGACGTAGCAATACAAACCATTTATTTATAAATGACCAATATGGTAGTAGAAGTGGTATCAATAAGTAATACACACGGGTAACGAATCATAATAATAATAATAAATTTTATAAATATAATCATCCTTTCAAATCATTTGGTCCATGATTAGTAATGCAACAATATAGATTTTATAATTATATTTAACACCATAATAATTTATCAAAAGTTTTATTTGCGTGGGAGAAAAGCTCAAACCAAGCCGATCACTCATAAAAAATGTAGCCACGTTGAACGAAACATATTTATGCTCATGTACCCAACCCATCTGACACGCCCGTTCTTTACCCTCTACGATGTGCCATGCATTTTTCAAGCAAACTAATATATTAAAGACCAGCCAAGAGTTTCTTATAGTAAATTAGCAAATATAAAAAGATGTTATTAAAGATTTTAAGCTTTTTCTCGTGTATAAATGAAGTGATAGAGGTAACCTAGCAAGCGTGTAAAATTATTATTGGTACTTTGACTCTACTCGTGAAAAGCCTTTTTCAATTGCAGTAGGCATGCTCGACTTGGGACGAGATTAACTTCATGTAATAATTGTAAACACTTTTTTACTTTATGAATCATCTTTTCATTAATATTTGGAAGCTTAAATGTCATGTAAAAAATCTTTCTCTAGTGCTAAAAATATTTTTGTATGTATAAACAATTGCATTTAATTGATGTGTTGAGGCGCAAAAACTTTTTGGCAATAGCTTCATAAAATAGAAAAAAGTGGGCTCGTTTTTTGAGTATTATTGAAAAAAATTAAATAGTCGTTGATTTATTACAAACATCATAACATATTTATTGAGTGCAATAACAATGAGTATCCAAAACATAAGTTAAAGTATATGATAAAATATATAATGAATAAAGAAAAAAAGTTAAATGATAATCTAATAAAAGAAAATAAAACTTGATAATTATCCATCATTAAAAATATAAGCTTTAGAAAAAATATAACTTAATAAATTATACTCTTACAAAATCTGAAAATCCTATTACCAAGTATTTATAAACATGAAACATGAGAAAATGTAATATGCACTATTACTGCCTAAATACTTCGTACTACACTAAACTTACAAAAAACTGGGAAACTAAGTAACTCACCAACAATAGATTCATTTGGCAAAATTTTGCATTAACTTTTTTTTTAATCTATATAGTAATATCACCTTTTTGCTTATTGTTGTAAAACATTAAAAATGAACCTTTCTTATACATGTAGGAGGTGTTATCGTTTTTAGCATTTTAAAACTTTAATCATTGAACATAGAAAATGATGAGATCTCGTCTATATTTAAATGTCCATAGCAATTATATTTTCCGCACATACAAACGCATAGAGAACGCCACACATGTACTTCAATGAAATTTTACATTTGTATATAAAATACGCTTGAATGGCATGCTATATATATATCCTCCTACTTCTACTCGTTCTAATATATAAAAGGGTTATTAAAAACGTTGAGCTAACCACTATTACTACAGAACTAACTCAAAGAGTCATTCTCATTACAGTCCTAGTTGTCTAACCTTATATATATATTTGTTTTACTATTATAGTTCAAGAAAAAGCGAGCATACCCTTCAATTGTTCGATTGTTCGACTGCGAACTGCTGCTACAGCATCGGCATTCTATATTGTGCGCCTTCCGGCCAAAGCGCCTGGAACAATAACAACCAGCGACGCCCGGCAAAGCGTGGTTAACCCTATTGTTTAACATCATTACTAAGATAAAAACGGTTGTCTGGCATAGTTTAATGCACGACATTTGAGGCAAGCATTAAGAGCATAATAACATTTCAACATTTATAAAAAACTACAAAACATGAAGAAATGGCAATCGCGCGAGAGGAATGTCATTATTCTTCATTAATATGCAAAAAACGTGAGTTGGTGTGATGTATAGATATTGGTCATAAAGATATCAAATGTTTCAGTCACTTGCAGATGTCAAATAACACTATTAAAGCGTTTATTGTCACACATGATATAAACGTCTCCTCACGATATAAATAAATTTCTTAATCAGAGAATCAAAGGAATTGTCAACGGCATTTTTTGGCGCTTACAAAGCATGGAAACATTTAAAGCACCAAGCAACTGCGCCACGGAATCACCAGCATCTGCAGAATAACTAACTTGGTCACCCAAAACTTTAGACATTTGCGTAACGTGGCCAAGTTCACCTTGCAAATATATTTGTCTTTGGACAGAAATACGAATTATGTATATGCCCCACTGCTCTCTCCCAACTCACGCTCATACCATTAGAATTCTGTAAGAATAAACAACTCTGTAGGTTCCCCCCAACTCCCAGCCACATCAGGACAGGAAACTTGCCTTGTGAGCAAATCAACTCGAAAGTTCCACAACATACTTAACCTTGTTAGATGAAGAAAAAACAACAGTAGGGAAAAGTCATTTTGCATCATCAAAATCAACTTAGAAAATAAAACTCATAAGATCTAAACAACCTATTAGATGAGCAAAGGAGAAACGAATGAAAGTTAAGACCGAAAATTTTGAACCATATACCTGATCACTTGATCACCTGTACCATGATCACGACCGAACTCCATATTTCACCATGTACGAACCAAAAATTGGAAACATTAAAAACTGATGTGATTTCAGATAGCAATACTGAGATCATATATTCCAAGCCGTATATCCAAACAGCCATGCAGTATAACACAAATGCCATACTACATACTCACAACAACTAAGACATGCATGTTACCCTCTGTTTGACCTTCTCTAGCAAGCCCAAATTCCGATAGCTTTAGGTTGAAATCTGCATCCAATAGTATATTTGACGTTTTAAGATCTCGAAATATGACCTGGAACCTTATCAAAGACCGAAAAATGTACTTTAAAATATGTACTATGTAAGTTTGCTGAGTTTTTTTTAACACGGTAAACGGTTTATGATCTCATACTTTATAGAGAAATACCTTAGCTTCTAATCCTTCATGCAAATATGCAAGTCCTTGTGCTGCTCCAAACATAATTTGTAGTCTTTTTTTCGATGGAAGAGCTTCACGAGACTTACTAAATAGATGATCTTCTAAGCTTTTATTAGGCATGAACGCCTACACTAACAGCCGTTGGATCCCTCTTTTGCCATCCATCAAGCAATATCCGATTAGCTTGACTAAATTCGAGATATCCAGGTTCCACGTTTTCAAGTTCTTTTTAGAGATCCTCCATCCTTGATAATATATAGGAAAAATTGTCTTCACCTGTAATCCATATTTAGCTCAAGGTACAGCTGGCAGTATCTCGCCTTAAACCCGACTGAATTTTCTTGCCTTTCTCCAGCAATAACCTCAACCAAAAATGCAATGGGTAATTTTTTATTTCTTTGACAAAATAATAACTCATCGGTTAGCTTTAAGTGGAAGAGCCTCGACCAAATTGTAGAAAGGACTAAAGAGCTGTAACTTTAAAGTTAGGTGGATTACCTTTTCGATAAGACTTATACCATCCTTATTGAAATGGTCTACAGATTAGTACGGGGTGATGATCTATTCAGATTACATGGATGATGGATCCGATTTTAAAAAATCAAATCATAGAATTAAGGGTTCTGAACCATAGTTGAATGCTGCAACCATTTGATCGCCTCTGATGATCGTTACTTCTAGCAACTTGGGTACATACTCTCTTATTTTAATAAAAGGTTCATTTGATTCGATGTTGGCTACTGAAGTCTGCTTAACAAAGGATAAAAGTTATTGGGCCGGTATATCAATTGCATCAATTAGAGATTCTAAATCAAGGCAGAAATAATGAATGTACGTACCTGAGGTGACTATTTGGAGAAGATCTGGTTTGGACTTGGGTGGGTTCCTGATAAACAAAAAGAATAACAATCTTGTTTCAGTTTTAACTGAATGAGTAAAATTTGATGATATGACCCGTAAATAGATTGACTACCCAAAACAATCTAACCTGACTATCGCCTAACACACTTCCAAAAACCCCTTTGTAACATTTATGTATACCACATAATAAGCCTCTAGTGCCTCTTTTTCAGTCTATCGAATTACCGCTACAGCAGTAGCACTTCACCTTCTCACTTCTTTATGACAACTAATTTCCTCTTTGTCGATGCTGAAGTTCATTTCATATTAAAGTTTCAATCCATCTACTACATAATGTAATAAATAATGTGATGATTCTGTATTAAATACCTCACACTAAAGGCTACTCCAAGCATCAAGTCATCTATAGAATAAGCGTTTATCAATCACCCAGAAACAACCTGAAGACCGAATATATATCCACTCTCATGCATCGATCCCCTTATAAATATACCATTAAAAACATGTAAGAAAGCATTGGGGTCAGGAAAGATTGACCTTGTTAATAATTGAGGTGCCGGTTAAAAGCCAATACTATGAATAAGTCCATGCGGGAAATGTTATATCTCTGACGGGTCGGATGGGTTAATAGTATTCATAGCATAAACTTTCCTAAATAAACTTGTCACGTCCCTATTTACCTTTATCAGCGACACTATTTCCTACATATCAACTTATTAAAGCTTGATCCAACTGTACAACATCACATAATCTTTGCATACAAAGGTAAAAAAATATTAGAAGCTAACATGTTTGCGTCTGAGATGACAATGAAAGAGTTGCACTTTAGAACTTTCAAGATTACTGTTTGCGCTCTATGAAAAATATCCTCAACTATGTTAGGCCTTCCCTTTAGCTAAAATTCATACGGGATCACACCAAAACACGGTACTGCTACTTAAGCCTGAATTGCGTTTGTTTTTTTGGGTATAAGGGATTCCCTGGTAAAATATATAAATCACATAAAAGTTTAAGAACAATGGGGGTGTTCTATAGGTTACAAGCATTGAAAGTACTTTCATGACATTGCTTTTGTACCTGCAACAAAGATTAGGAAATAAGACACCAATAATTAAAAAAATAGAAGGTTTTAATATATTTATGTTTGTAGTAGCAGATGCAATAGGGAAGTAAAGAGACACATTATGGGTTCACTCACATACCAATTGGTAAGAGCAAAATTACACGGTATCTACTGGCGACTTTTTTGAATTGGAGTTCTTCTGATTTTAATAAAAACACAGGTTTGATTCCATGTTTTCCAACATATCAGTGTTTTTCGAACTCAGCCACTGTTTCAGTTACATACCTCTAACGCCTTTCTGTGTGAGCTCGGTCAAAACTCGGTTCTACAAATATAGAAGAAAGGAGCAAATAAAACTTATTATATCTGACTGCCCGAAACCTACAAATCTCCCAGGTGTTCGTATTTGTAGAGTTTGATAAGCTTGTTTTAAACTTCATCCATAGCAATTGGGCGAGTCATAGGGTTTTATAGTAGTTTAGTTATTATCAGATACAGTATCAGGAGTAACTTGTCTAAACATGTTTATTCTACATCATGACCTATTGCAAAATGAAAATATAGAGACCTGAGATCTTACACAGTAATAATGCAAAATGCAAACAATTACCCGGCAATTGACCTTCATTTGTATGGTCCTGCCAATTATCGACCACAGTGACCCAAATTTGAGTCACTTGTCATTTACTTGCGATTATCTTATTCATGGTGTTTTTTTGTGATCAGTGAAGCACTACCGAAATTTGCAAATCATCCGAAATCACAATGATGGTACCTTTAAAAATCATCTGAAATGAGGACTGTTAGTTTTGGTGCCCATCTTTTTCAACTACTGGAGAAGCTAAGCTCTCAGTAACTAATCTCCACATGTTTAGAAAAATTATGTTTCAAATTTAGAATTTTGCGCCTAATTTGCAAGCATGGGATCAATCCGAACTGATCATTTAGCCTTTTTAAGCATAAGTGTTGATTACATAGTCTGACATACATGATACATCTAAAGTGCCAAATTGGTTCTATGTACATTTTATACCACAAGTGATGATTGCATAAGATCTTACATGCCATTGAGGTTAGCACCAATGAGATTCTTTGCTACTAATAGTTCCACGCACGACACATGAAAACCATGCTACATTAGTAAATAGCAAAGGAAATTTCACTAAGCAGTCATATGTCTTGACCAAATCTACAACACTACATAACTCTTCTAAACACAGGTACGTTATCAAAATATATATTTAGAAGATACGCAGAGCTGATTAGGATCACCCTTCAGTTGATCTATCTACAATAAAATCACGTAACAGACTCCTTTTTAGTATAAAATATTAGGGATTTTCAGATTCAGAAGTACCTGTGGAAAGAGGTGTTCCAAACAACAATACCAGCAAATAATAACATAGAACAGTGAAAAGTGGCCATACAATCACAAGACAATGTATGGATGAAGTGGAAATGTAATCATAATTGGAGTTTTTCTTCCGAGAACTACGGAATGAGGCCTGTACAATGAACAATGTAGTAATTAATACTTTAATAGTTGAATACACATTTAAACGAATAAAAATTTCTGGGTAAAGTTGATCTTAAAATTTAACCACAAAGTTGTACTTGTAGATAAGCGTGGTTGGGATTACTTATTTTATTGCTGATGCTTAAAGGGTATACTTCTAAAATTCTTAATGATAATCAGTTGTGTGAAAGCTTAACAAATCGGTTACATATACAAATTAAGATAATAAAGATGACCTCCCTCTGCACTTCTGCTAGCAGACTCACCAACTTGATCTTGTATACTATAGGTGGCCCCGGTTATCTTCAAAGCCAGATAGTTAGCCAAGCCTATGTGATCGTCGATCCTTGAAAGCCAAACCTGCATATGTTGGTGTCAAATATCATATAGACTTGTACCAATTGAGTTTCAAATGATGACGTGTAACTTATTAATCCAAGAGGCCGATTATAATTCTCGTCCCCAAAGATCGTTTTTCCAACCGCCACCCGACAAGTGATACCCTTCTTTCATGTCTACAAAGATTAACCGGGTTAACAACCTTCATAGTATTTTTAATCGAAAAATATATTATATACATAAGACGACGGAGTGCAGAACCTGAAGTCCTCCAAGCAGATCCCTAAGCCGCAGTCCTACAATAGGAAAAAGCACCATGACATTAACATTTTAACTAATAAACTAACTTTATTCACAATAACTTTGGATTTGGTGGTTATCGTTCTAACAATATCAGTTAACAATTATATAACTTGATTACAACATTATTCAACATGTGAGATATATTTAGGAATCCTTCACTACCAAAGTTAATAGTTACCTGGGTGCACCCTCGCTTCTTCTTTTGGATGAAAAACCATTCTATAAGGAATATCATCACCGGTTTCAAACTTTTCTACCTGTGATCATGATTCATAAAATTGATTTGGCAAGAATAACGCTTGTCACCAAATTAGCACAATGAAATTCATACACTAAAATACATAACCACGGAGAGAATGACTCACTTAATAACATCTCATGCAAATAATGTGGGACTTATATTGCTTCAATATAAATTCATTTTGTCATTAACAATGACTCTTGCCTTAAGTGAAATTTACCAAAACCTTAAATCACAATTAGAGAAAAAGTAAACCTCTAACGTGCTCTCAAAGCAGTAGTTGTCACCAATCTTATAAAAGAAATAAAATTTCACAATTTAACAACAACTTCAAAAATACATATTAACTTAAAAAATTAAAAGA
>JANFOE010002907.1:0-54721 GCA_025667525.1 Glebionis coronaria
CTAACATCATATTTCAATCCTAAATCTACAATCTTTTTTCAATTTTTTTTATAAAAAAAAAAAATCTTGATCAAGATTGGTTAAACAGCATCAATGGCGTACAGAAGAACACTCACACTCAGATCATCAAAAATATTCACTACCCAAAGACCCAATCCTTCAATTTCACACTTTAATCACCAAAAAGATGACCAAGAACAATACCAACATCATAAAGTTCCAACCTTTGGGTCATTTGGGTCATTTGGGAGGTCATTTGGGAGGTCATTTGGGTCATTTCATGGGGTTGGTTTTAAGGATCATTCGATACCCGGGATAAGCGGGATGTTGTTTGTGAGGAATATGAGTAGTGGGATTGGGAGTGGGGAGAAAGGGATTGAGCCGTTGAGTGATATGGCTGAGGTTTTGGGTGATAAAGGGATGGAAGGTGTGGCGAATGTGGCAGCGGCTGCGCCTGCGGTTAGTGAAGTGGCGGTTGCGGCTGCGGATACGTGGTTGCCGGTTGCGGCTTTGCAGTATGCCATTGATGGGGTGCATAGTTTTACGGGGTGTAATTGGTGAGTACATTTGATGAAAGATATGTTTTTTTATGATTTTGTTTAGGATTATTGTGTTTCGTATGGTTTATTGTGTCTTTATTACGGTTTTAGTATAGGCTTTTTAGGAGATTTGGTGTTGGCATGTGTACATATTTGCTTCAGCCCTTTAAGCTAGGCTCATATATACTTGTATGCTGTCACGCCTTCCGTACACTTTCTATAGGCATACTCAATCATGTATCGACTCATGACTAAATGTCCCTAGAACATGTAGTCATTTACAGAAGTCCTTCTAGCTTCAAAAGTTCCCAACGATAATGAGTTATGAGCCCAAGACGACTATAAACTTTTCGAGTCACTTGAAAACCAGTAAGGCATGTCATGACTTGTGAACAGTCTTAGAAACAGCACAAAAGTATTATATATTGATACATCAGTATGCATTACAGCATATCAAATTACAATCGTAAGTCACACGGTATGTACACAACAACAAAGTTACAAGTATTCCACCAAATAAATGCCAAAGAATATTTTGAATACGGTGTCGTATGTTAGCACTACCAAAATAATGGAGTTGTTTGCGTATACATCAGCATTACATATATAAAACTCAAGTTAGGTTACTCTGCAGCTTTCAAAATGATAACTCGTAAACATAAGCATTTTTCTTGATCAAGCCGCACCAACCCCTCATCTTCAATGGCCAGGCAAACGGAATGAACCACTAGCATAAAGCATCTGGTAAACAGGCCTGATTCTTGTGGTTAATAATACGCTCAAGATTGAACTTATGCAACACACACCAGCAAGAACAAAGAATGTTAGCCTAAAACAGTCCGGGCCCATGCATACACAAATGATATATGTATGTTCACAGATATTTCTTCATATGTCCTTGCCAAATATCTTTCTGGAAGCCGTTTCTCTACCACATTCGGCATCCCCCATAACCTGCTACGCAGGGAATGCGGGATTGGTTATTGTTTTTGTTTGGCATTTCGTTTTGAAAGTGATTATCTAGTTTTTAATAGTTTTGAATGTCTATGTGATAATCCTGGTATATATATATACATACGTATATGTATAGATATATATAGGTATATGTATATATATATATACGTATATGTATATATATATATATATATATATATATATATATATATATATATATATATATATATATATATATATATATATATATATATATATATATATATATATATTATATATATAGATATATATATATATATATATATATATATATATATATATATATATATATATATATATATATATATATATATATATATATATATGTATATATATATATATATATATATATATATATATATATATATATATATATATATATAGATATATATATACATACGTATATGTATATATATATATATAGGTATATGTATATATATATATATATGTATATATATTTACGTATATATATATATATATATATATATATATAAATATTATATATATATATATATATATGTATGTATATATATATATATATACATATACATATATATATATATATATATATATATATATATATATATATATATATATATATACGTAAATATATATACATATATATATATATATACATATACCTATATATATATATACATATACGTATGTATATATATATATATATGTATATATATATATCTATATATATATATATACATATATATATATATATATATATATATATATATATATACATATATATATATATATATATATATATATATATATATATATAATATATATATATATATATATATATATATATATATATATAATATATATATATATATATATATATATATATATATATATATATATATATATATATATATATATATAATATATATATATATATATATATATATATATATAATATATATATATATATATATAAATATATATATATATATATACATATACGTATATATATATATACATATATATATACATATACCTATATATATCTATACATATACGTATGTATATATATATACCAGGATTATCACATAGACATTCAAAACTATTAAAAACTAGATAATTACTTTCAAAACGAAATGCCAAACAAAAACAATAACCAATCCCGCATTCCCTGCGTAGCAGGTTATGGGGGATGCCGAATGTGGTAGAGAAACGGCTTCCAGAAAGATATTTGGCAAGGACATATGAAGAAATATTTGTGAACATACATATATCATTTGTGTATGCATGGGCCCGTACTGTTTTAGGCTAACATTCTTTGTTCTTGCTGGTGTGTGTTGCATAAGTTCAATCTTGAGCGTATTATTAACCACAAGAATCAGGCCTGTTTACCAGATGCTTTATGCTAGTGGTTCATTCCGTTTGCCTGGCCATTGAAGATGAGGGGTTGGTGCGGCTTGATCAAGAAAAATGCTTATGTTTACGAGTTATCATTTTGAAAGCTGTAGAGTAACCTAACTTGAGTTTTATATATGTAATGCTGATGTATACGCAAACAACTCCCTTATTTTGGTAGTGCTAACATACGACACCGTATTCAAAATATTCTTTGGCATTTATTTGGTGGAATACTTGTAACTTTGTTGTTGTGTACATACCGTGTGACTTACGATTGTAATTTGATATGCTGTAATGCATACTGATGTATCAATATATAATACTTTTGTGCTGTTTCTAAGACTGTTCACAAGTCATGACATGCCTTACTGGTTTTCAAGTGACTCGAAAAGTTTATAGTCGTTTTGGGCTCATAACTCATTATCGTTGGGAACTTTTGAAGCTAGAAGGACTTCTGTAAATGACTACATGTTCTAGGGACATTTAGTCATGAGTCGATACATGATTGAGTATGCCTATAGAAAGTGTACGGAAGGCGTGACAACATACAAGTATATATGAGCCTAGCTTAAAGGGCTGAAGCAAATATGTACACATGCCAACACCAAATCTCCTAAAAAGCCTATACTAAAACCGTAATAAAGACACAATAAACCATACAAAACACAATAATCCTAAACAAAATCATAAAAAAACATATCTTTCATCAAATGTACTCACCAATTACACCCCGTAAAATTATGCACCCCATCAATGGCATACTGCAAAGCCGCAACCGGCAACCACGAATCCGCAGCCGCAACCGCCACTTCACTAACCGCAGGCGCAGCCGCTGCCACATTCGCCACACCTTCCATCCCTTTATCACCCAAAACCTCAGCCATATCACTCAACGGCTCAATCCCTTTCTCCCCACTCCCAATCCCACTACTCATATTCCTCACAAACAACATCCCGCTTATCCCGGGTATTGAATGATCCTTAAAACCAACCCCATGAAATGACCCAAATGACCTCCCAAATGACCCAAATGACATCCCAGATGACCCAAATGACCCAAAGGTTGGAACTTTATGATGTGGGTATTGTTCTTGGTCATCTTTTTGGTGATTAAAGTGTGAAATTGAAGGATTGGGTCTTTGGGTAGTGAATATTTTTGATGATCTGAGTGTGAGTGTTCTTCTGTACGCCATTGATGCTGTTTAACCAATCTTGATCAAGATTTTTTTTTTATAAAAAAAATTGAAAAAAAGATTGTAGATTTAGGATTGAAATATGATGTTAGGACTAGATTTAAGGTTTTGAAATGAAATGAGGTAAGGGTTTAATGTTGTTTTATTAGGGTTTAGGTTTGGGATATTGTCTCTCTGTTTTGCTCTGTTTTTGGTAATGGAGGGATCTGGAATACAATGATGGTTGTTTGCTGATAAGTCCTTTAAGTTTATACCTTACGCCATATAAGGTACAACAATGTCTTTTTTTTATAACGGCAATTTTTTACAACTCACACTAACTATCTCACAAATTTTATCTCACATGTCTCTACCGAGACTTGAACCCACAACCTTTAGGTTAGATGGCCACTCACATACCGCTGGGCCAAGAGGCCTTTGGTGGTACAACAATGTCATAAGTGTTTATTTTAACTTTTCAAAATAAAACTGATTCAACTTTAACCTTAAAATATATTTTGTGTACTATATAATAACTGAACAAAATAATACCCCGCTTAAAACTCAATTCATTTATATATTTTGCATGATTGCATCATTATATATTATATATAACACATACATAGTTAAAGTCAAAGTTAAACGAGTTTGACTTGAAAAGTTAAAATAAACATTTATTTCGAGACTTTTTTTATTCATGATGAGCATTGAACAATATTGCCAGAATTTGGTAATTCGCGAGGCAATTGCTATTTTGTAAGGCTACCCGCAACGCTGACGAAATATTTCGGTCGATCGTCGGTCGCGACCGAGTCGTCCCGTTGCGGCGATTCGGTCGCCGGAGTCAGTCAAGGGGTAATCGACCTTACACACGATCCATTTGGAAAAAAAATGATAAGTGGGCACTGGGCTGTGTTTGTGTTTGTGTATAAAAAAAACTTTTTTTTTAAATAATTTAAAATTTGGTCAGCATGTTTGTGTGTTGTGTTTGTGTGTTTTATAAAAAAAACATTTTTTTTTCTAAATTTAACATGTTTTAATCGTGTTTTAATTATATAAATTTATAAAAAAATTCTAAATTTTAATATATTAAGCCTTGTTTAATTCCTCCCAACATATATTAATTTGACATTTTTGGAATTAATTTTATTTAATGCATTATACCCTCTTTACTTCTAATGTTTCGTAATGTTTTTTTGTTTATGTAATGTTTTTTAGTGTAATGTGTGTTGTATGGAATAAAATGTTTTTTTTTCGGAATAAAATGTTATTTTTATTGAATATAAAATGTTATTTTTATTGAATATATAAAAAAAAAATTGAACTAGGTCGCACTAGGTCGTCGGGTTGGGCAAATAGGTCGCACTAGGTCGTCGAATGAAAAAACTAGATCGTGACCCTTTAGCGTTGTGCCTAGCCTAATGGACCGCGGACGAGTGTTGCAGCTTATTATAAACTTTAGCAGTGGAAGGTGATTTCTGCACATCTTATTTCATACACAACAAATATATGTTTTGGAGATCTATATCCTCAAATGTATATATTCAAGGGTATAAGTTTCCAAACAAATATATTTCTCAAGTTGC
This sequence comes from Glebionis coronaria, assembly GCA_025667525.1. Lineage (NCBI taxonomy): Eukaryota > Viridiplantae > Streptophyta > Magnoliopsida > Asterales > Asteraceae > Glebionis > Glebionis coronaria. The sequence goes on from JANFOE010002907.1 coordinate 5,668, forward strand.
TGGATTCTAATTTTAAGCTAGATAGCTAAGAGCTTCTCAGGAATTTTAAGCAGCTGATAAGTTATCAAAATGCGTCTAACTGCACTGAAGGCGAGGTTGACCATCACACCAAAAGCAATAGAAAACATACACATAGATACCATATTACAAGCAACTGAAAATATGTAAAATTACAAACTGTTCATCAATCCTATTATCCACCACACTCTGCTACTAAACTGTCAACTTCCTGCTGCTGCTGCTACGGCGTACTACTGTTCAATCATTAACAAAAACTAGTGTGTACATGTTTCCAGTCTCCCTTTAAATATTCACAACCTTTTATGCCCCTGATCTACTCCAATCAACACACGGGACGCTTACCTGATGCACCAAACGTAGCATATAGGTATATAGTCATTAAATGTTCATGTACGACTTGATATAATGAAGTGCAATTTAGTAGCAGCGTAATGGTTTGATTTGACGCCACTTAATATGTTTTGCTTTTGTCTCCACATTTTTTAACAATGTAAAGACTCGAATAATTGAAAGAGATGGAAAAAGAGACCATAATGATTTGTTACCTAACCTGCCCATCATGCAACCTCAGCTATCATGTACGCTGAAAATAAAAGTAATTGTTCAATAAGAATGCGTACCAGTTAATATTAAAGATTTAGTTCTGAAGAGGTGACCCAGGCTCCGAACCATACACAGAAGAATACGATATTGTATCTTCTTTGGGTATAGCCACGAAGTTTAGTGGACCCGTGGTTAACCTTCTCATTTCCTTAGAATACCCATTTTGACGTCCTGAGTATGAACGGGGAGTCATAGGCTCCGCATTTGGACTCCCTGCTGAGCTTCTACGAGGTGTTGGTTCCGTTCCCACGATACCCGCTACCATTCATCCTAAAACTACTGGATCTCCTTGGACTTGGCTTGGACCCGTAAATGCCAAACAACAACAATAACTAATCCCGACGGCGCAGGCTATGGGAAATGTCTAATGTAATACCCTTAGCCTACCCTACTGTACCCACTGGCAGGGAGACGGCTTCCAGAAGGACATCTGGCAAGAGTGTCTGTAGAAATATCTGTGAATATACATATACCGTTTGTGTATGAGTGTGCCTATAAAAAGTGTGGGGAATGCATAACAGCATACAAGTACATATGAGCCTAGCTTAAAGGGTAATTAAGGTTTTGTTGATATTCATAGAGTTTTACGCGTGTGGGACTTCAAAATGGTAGTGATGCCTGACTTGAACAAGACATAGTGCAGTGGGAGAGCTATTTGGTCCTGTTTGAGCCGAGGAAGAGTAGCTGATGTTTGGATGAACTTCCACCCCGTAAAATTATGCACCCCATCAATGGCATACTGCAAAGCCGCAACAGGCAGCCACGAATCCGCAGCCGCAACCGCCACTTCACTAACCGCAGGCGCAGCCGCAGCTACATTCGCCACAGCTTCCATCAATACCTCAGCCATATCACTTAACAGCTCAATTTTCTCCCCACTCCCAACTTATAGGCAGGCGTATGTTGAGGAGTTTTGTTTATTTTACTAGATTGGTCCTTTTGTCATATGGTTATGTCAATTTTACCAAAATCCTTTTGATAGATATGAGTGATGAGTACGGTACCGGTTTCGTATCGATTTTGTTCTGAATTAGTGGTATTGATATTTTTCCGAGCTAAAATTAATTGTACCGGTACCATACCGATACCAAAAAATCGGGGGTTTTCTCGTTTTTATTCGGAAATTTCCCGATTTAGTATCGGTCCCGTACCAAATTAGTGATCGCAATTTTTTTTCACCTTATTTCGTAGTCCGGGTACTATACCGTATACAGATAATTGATAGGATTTTGATTCGGTTCTAGGATTCGGGTCAAAATGCTCATCCATGCAAATAATTCACGGAGTTGAAACCATCTAAAGCCCTCTTTTGATGACTACTTCAAGTTTCTTCTTTTTATACTATGTATGAGCATCGTATTAGTACCGTGCTAAACCCGTATTGAAAAGGTGGTATCAATTTTTCTCCAGCATAAAAAGGGGGTATCGGTACCGTAACAAACTGAATTCGGATATCGAAATCGATACTAATTTTGTATATAAATGCACTCAGTCACAAAAAATACCAAGGGTGAGAAAAAACAAAAAAAACCGAAACCGAACCGAAAATCGAAAAAACTGAACCGGAAAACCGACTGAAACAAAAAACCGATGGTTCGATTTTTACCTTTTCAAAAACCGAAAATATACGGTTCGGTTTCAAATTTCATCAAAAAACGAACTGTAAAAACCGAACCGAACCTCTTAATTACATAACAAAATATATCTAATACTATATAAAAGAATACGTAGTAAATAATAATTCTAAACACTAAAATATTCTTTTGGTGTGTGAAATATAATATATTCATATTAATGTTTATATGCGTTTATACGCGTGTTTACTTCACATTATATCATTACATATGTGACAACAATCATTTACGTATAATTCGTATGTTCACTTTTATCATGTGTATGTATTTTATAGATATATGTTTAATTTTAATTTTTTTGGATAAACGTTATTAGGCTTAGAATTAGAAAAATAAAAGAAATAACCTATTTTATTACGTAAAACAAGTTTGTTAGTCTAAATTGGCTACACACAAGTATAAACGATTCTAAAACCGAAAAACCAGATCAAAATCGACTAAAAACCGAAATAAACCGATCCGCCCAAAACTTAACGGTTTCCATTTTGGTTTTATAAAACCCTAATATTACGATTCGACTTTTATTTTTGCCAAAAATCGACCCAAACGAGCCAAACCAAACCGTGCACATCTCTAGAAAAATACATGTGTGGTCTTGTTTAATTTTCTAGTAAGTGCACATAATTACTTAGTGTTTTCATTTTGTCTTTATCTAAAAGGGTTGTTATTCGAATGAATAAAAAACTATTTTCGACTCGGGTTTTAAAACTGAAAAACTTTATCAGTACCCGAACCCCCTTAGGCTGGGCGCAACGCATAGAGGTCGCGACCTCGTTTTTTCGGCCGGCGACCTAGTGCGACCTATTTGCCACAACCCGGCGACCTAGTGCGACCTAAATAAAAAAAAAAAAAAATTTTTTTAAATCATTATTTTTTCTTTATAAATACCACATTTTCACACACAGTTTTTTCACACACAACTCAACACACAACTCTGTTTTTTCACACACACATTCAGAAATCAAAAATGGCATGCTCATTCCCACATACCGAAGGCGAGATTAAGGCTATAATTAAGAGACAAATAATTCAACAACAACGCCGTTACGAGGAGCTTACGAAGTTAGGTGATGATTTCGATGCTGCGTCCGAAGAGAATACGGAATTGAGCTCGGCATGTAAGAAATGTCGTGATCTCTGCCCACAGGAGCGTCAGTTTATCGACGCGTATCTTAGTAAGCAAGCTGATTTGGATTTCAGCCTCCGGAGATCTTGCGCAAGAAAGTCGTCAAAATTGGAGGCTAGAATTGAAGAAAATACTAAATGGTTGAATAACTTTGGTTCTTCGTCCCGATCTCAAACAACTCATATCGGTTATTCGTCGCAACAACACCGAATAAGAAATGAGTCGCCCGATCTACTCTTTCCAATTCCAAACCTCACAGATGGCAGAATGACTGACATTGAGGTGTATCAAGAATACCTAGATCAAAAAGTGTTGAGACAAACTCAGGAAGAAGAAGAAAGGGAAAGAAGGGAGCTGGAGGCGCAAATTATGGCCGAAGAAGATGAAGAAGAAACATTGCGTTGGGAGTTTCCTTGTGGTCTGTTATCGGATTCGGATCCGGGAACTGACTAATCGTATTATGTAATTTTATTTTTAATATCGTATTATGTAATTTTATTTTTAGTATCGTATTGCATTTCCTATTGTATTTCAGTATTTTCAAGTTTTATTATTATTAAATAAATTTTTAACTTTCGAATACAAGATTTTTACAATTTCTTACAGTATACAGTATAAATTATATAGTAAATTTTTTTTTTAAACACAAACAAACCATTTTTTTTTTCAAACAAACACAAAGCCAAAATTGATTAGACCGTGACCAAGGTCGGGTTGGAAGAGATTTTTACCGGCCACCGAATCGCCGCAACGCGACGATTCGGTCGCGACCGAGTCCCCGACCGAAAAAATCAGGTGCGTTGCGCCTAGCCTTAAGCTTTTGGTTATTCGGGGTTGAGTTAACCTAAATAAGAGTTATCATCACAATAGTAAAAAGAGTGCATAAATTTAAAATGAGAAATAGAATGTTTATTAATAAAACACTCGACAAAACAGTTTTTCAAAGATGTAAGTACATAAAGTTATTTTAGCTTGATTGGTACCTACTTCTGAAAAACTTATAGGTTTACTGGAGCAATTTTGTAAATAAATGGTCAATGGTTTGAATCTCGACTCCTATCTACTATGGTGTCCCACTAAGCTAGAAGATTCGTTAGAGTTATACCCCTTTGGGTCAACGATGGCTCGTGCAAAAAAACCCGAGTCAAGATATTCTCGTCAATTCACACATTTTGTGGATCCTTAGCTATATGTTACACATTTGAACCCTGGTGTCTAGATTACCTCCTAGGTATGTTATAAGGATGTTAAAGCTTATTTGTTTGGTTTACGAGTATATCAAACTTTTTTAAGTTAATGTTTACGTATGGTATGGTGAGGACAATCGATTGTTTGGTTTCTCACGGTCGGTAAGGATCCTAAGATATGACAGAAGTCAAAGAGTTGAGGATTGTTTTGTTTTTCATGTTCGGTAAGAGACCCTAAGATATGACGGTAGTCAAAGAGTTGGGGTAACACTCATGAGTCGACTATTGAGTGTGTGAACACGCAGTGTTCATCATCAAACCTCCTGTGTTGAATGTTACTCTATCGTTGTTTCTGTTATGGACTTAGCTCAAAAGTAGACAACGCCTTTAAATCACATGAGACCAGATATAGAAACGTAACTTATAACTTTGGGTTACAGCAGAATCATACGTAATGATTTTCCAAATTATCGGACATCTGTTACAAGATACGAACACAATCTAAACTCATACATGAATAGTACTCAGTTGATAAGCAAATCTGAGCTTGTTTTTTCCTAGACCAAAATCATACCACTATAAACCAAATTTTTCACGGGCGTAGTGTAAATACATTACATAAACGAACCTCATTTTTCTAACTCAAAGATGGAACCAAACAAAGACAGCATATAATTCTAGTTTAGTTCATAGCATCTAGCAACGGATGATATCGTATGGCAAGAGTAAACCAAAAGACTGACAAAAATGAGGAAACGAATAACCACTTATGTAGATCATTCTTCTATGGTTTGAGATCCGGTTGAAGCTTTAGACTTTTTCTTCTTCTTCTGTCCTTTCTTTCCTGGTGGTTTCTCAAGCACACAGGCTGTGTACTTTGTAAATGTTGGTGTAAGGCTGCTAATGGGACGACTTTCAAAACAGGGTCATTAAGAACCATCTTCAGTTGACTTGACTCTTTCAATCTGATCAAACACCACATAAATCAGCAAAAATTATACACGAAACTTAAAGAAAAGAAAAAAAAAGTGAAACACTCACACTAGTTTTTGCCTTGATTTACTAGTGACTTTGAAATCAGCAGGAGTTGGTTTCGTGTAAGACACCATGTCGGGTAGAAATTCTGCTAGAGAAGAAAGATTGTACGCTTTTAGTTTCTTTTGTCGGCTTTTAAGCTTCGTTTTCTGGTACAACAATGACTTATTTAGCATCTCTTTGCATAAATGAAATTCATATTTTTTTGGTTAACAGAAGTTGCTAAACAATGTTTAGATCAGTAACCTATGAAAGCTAAATCATAAGAGTATAAAATGTTTGGGTAATAAGCCCGCTGTATTCGGATAAATCATACAGCCCTATGTTTACACCAACCTACAATTTACACCTGGCGAATGACTGTACATCAAAATTATTAAGCGCATTTCAACATTTTACACTTTACACATCTAGCCAAATTCACCATCTCATATTCTCATGTATATAATATCTTAAGGAGGTGCTTGGATTAGCTTGTGTCTCCGGCTTATGTGCTTATATGAATGTTCAAAATCTCATAAGCCCACTGTATTCGGCTTTTAAAGCTCACAAGGTGAAAAAATGGGCTAATTATTTTTTCAAAATTCGAATAAACCACGAGCCAGAAAAAGAGCTAACCCCATATATTAGCATATGGGAAATTAGTCACACTGAAAGGGATAGTTGTAGTTTGAAAGATCTGCTAAAAATAAGAGATAAAATAAAGTTATCTCAGAGTGACATGATAAGTGGTGCAGTCAAGGTCTTTTAGACAGGATTGTGTATAATAGGGCAGTGTATAAAGCAAGAATCGAAGATAATGCAAGTGTTTCTGTAATGGTAGGTGGTAGCGGCCAAGAGAGTGGGATGAATTATACCCTAAAATCAAGTAGGTGCTGCGGGAAGGGAATTATTATTGTTGAATGTTGGCATCAGAGGAGATGGATGAGCTTCTTTAACCCAAAAAGAACAAAAACAAACCACCATCAAGTGGCCTAGTGGTATGGTCTTTGACTCTCAAAGGAGAGGTCAAGGGTTCAAACCTCACTAGGTGTGTACACTTGGGGGTGGCCACGGAGGTTCACTTGCGACGACTCTGGGCTATCCAAAAGGGTAGTCGCCCTGGGATTAGTCGGCTCGCAATGTCTAGTCGGAAACCTAGGTATACCAAAAAAAAAAGAACAAAAACAAATTACTAATGGTTATGGGGGTGTTTGTGTAAACTTATCTGATGTGCTTATTGAATAATTAATAAGCTGATAATCTCATTTTTTTTTCAGGCTAATGAGCTTATGGACTTCTTAAGCTCAAGTGAATAAGTTTACAAGGCAAAGAAAATGAGCTTGTATCAAACTTTCAATAACCTCATAAGCACATCAACTAAGCTTATATCCCAAACACTAGATACACACATTAGAATTAGCAAAAAAAAAAAAACGAATACGAATACGATAGAGAAACAAAATTAAGAAACAAGTAAACTAACCTTCTTGATAGCTTTTTGAGCACCTAAAGCAACAGTTTCTCTAACCTCTGCAATATAAAACAGAGCCCACAAATAACTTCGACCAAAACAAACTAAATGTACAAGCAGGGAATAGAAACTATTAACTTAATAAATAAACAACCACTTACTGGAATAGAACTCAAGCTTCTTATCAAATTTGTGATCTGCGTGCTTCTTTTCATCATTTATGGAGCTCGTTTTCCCCATTGTATCCAAACCCTAAATTTTGTAAGAATAAACGCCTAAAGCCGATTGTGTTTCCACTTTTCAATTATAGTCAAAACACTAATATCCTAGCAACCAAAACACACTTAATTCAGCCCAAAGTCAAGGCGTTAACATAGGATACTAGGGAAACAGACCAAACTAGTCTTTTATTTGTCAGAACTCACAACATCAAACTAACAAATTATGTAAGCAAGTAGTAAAAATCTAGCCTAACATACCAATAACGCTAAACATGGCAAATTTAACTAAACCAATTAAGACAAACAACATTAATGAAAAAAAGATTGGAGAGCACCTGGTTTGGAGACGAATAGAATGACAAAAGACTTAGAGGAGTTGGAGTGGTGGTGCCAAAGGTTGGCGCCAACCAACCGCGCGAGAAAAACCTACGGCGCAAGACTCCGTGGTGTGGTGCCAAGAGTCTGGCGCCGACCATACCAGCCTACGCGGTTTAAGTTTTTTTTTTTTTTTTTTTTTTTTGGAATCTAAGAGCTCTAGGTACAGTCGAGCCGTCAAACTCGCGTTGTGGGCAAAAAGTGATGTCACATCACTTTTTTCTCCCATCACACCAAAACTCCCCACGACGACACAACCCCTCCTTGGTTAACACGAGAATTCTCGTGTCGTCGTCACCCCAACGTTTTTTTTTTCAACAATTTATTTTAAATAAAATTTTTCATTAATAAAAATAAAAATACAATCACTTAAAAAAACGAAGTAGACGAATTCGGTATTTAAGTAGTAGGAATTTGATTTTGAGGATTGGAAAAGAAATTGTTTAACCATTGATTCGCGAGCCACGGTGTGGTTGGCTGCGCCATGGTGTCGCATCGTCACCCACGGCGTCGGTTGGTTGAAGCCAGCCCAAACTCGACGACGCGAGCAACGGTACGGTTGGCGCCGTCGTCGTCTCGTGCGCCGTGGTGGCCAGCCGAGCGACCAACCACCGTACCGTGCCCTCTAAGGGGTATATACCCTCTATGGCACCAAAAATACCTCATGGCACCACAAATCACCACTCTCTCTAAAAAGTGGTGCCATAACATTCTCGTGCCATAGCCTATTATGTTGACATGACACCACTTTTTTGACTATGACACCACTTCTACGGCACGACGACTCCCTGTTCCCTGTGCTCTTAAACTTAACCAAAAATATCCTTAATACCCTTGTCATCAACTAAAGCTTAGAAGTTGAAGCGAAATTAAGGTGGGAATAGAGTAAAGCTTGCAACTCTGTATAAAAAGAAGCTCTCTCAAAAGCTATTAGTAATAAGCTAGTTGAAAAGCTTAAGCTATGTTTTCGAACAGGGAAATGACAACATTAAAACCATAACTAAATTTAACCACAACAACTCCAACAATAACCATTAACAAAAGCTTTAAATAAGAAATAAACAAAAAAAATCTGTTTTCCTCACTTGTAAAATATTAAGATTTCAATATAACAAAAAGAAAGATGGAATATCAAACAGAAAGAACAAAACAAACATGTGTAATTCACATCAAACCCCACCAAATTTCCTTTTTTTTAAGCATAGAAAGACATGTTAGGTTGTGTTTGGCAACAAGTTTTTGAAGCATTTTGGAGTACTAAGCGATAAACGATTAGCAGTTTTAATTGAAAGCTTGTTTGATATGAAGCGATTAAAGTTTGAATATCATACAACTGTTCTTATTTGAAATGTTTGATACGAAAAACATTTAAAAATTTCTGCTTGCCAATTTTCTATAAAATTATAAATATATTTTCTTTTAGTTTCTTAATAAGTTTGTTATTTTCTTAATTATTTTATAGCTTTCTTCATAGTTTTATAGTTTTTAATTAACATTACTGTTATGTTTATCAAACAATTTTTAAACAAACAACTATTATTTAGGAGTGGGAATCGGGTCGGGTTGAATTTGGGTTGAGGGTAAAAATAATTTACCCGAACTTGATCCGAGTTGAACTCATGTTAGTCTGGTTCGGGTCAACCCGAGTATGGGTAAAAAATTTAAATTTTTTTTTAAATAGAAATTAAATAAAATTTATACATAAAAATAAAAATATAAAAAAACATTCTTATTCGGGTCAATCGGGTTGACCCGAATCCGAATTAGATATAAATTTTTTACCCGATGTCCGACCCGATTTTGAATTCGGGTTAATCGGTTGATCTAATTAACCTGAATTGAAATTTGAACCCGACTAACCTGACCCGAATATGCTCGAGTAGGAAATAGGTCGGGTCGGAAAAACATAAGATTGTGAGTTGGACCGAATCTAGTATTTTTACTTGGCCCAAGATTGTTGGTATAACCAATATTACATATTTTTAGAGAAAGTAGTTGACGCGAGAAAAATGGTAGGATCATATATATATACTCATTTTGTTACAAGAAAATAAAATCAGAAAAAGTGAACTTTTGCCGTGGCTGGTCTGGTGGACGCCAGAACCTTTGACACGAGTAGGGATGACTCGTGCCAAAGAGTTTTTATGGGGATTTTTTTTTTTTTTTTTATATAGAAAAACAACAATGTATATAGAACCATAAAAGATGCTATCCAAACAAACGGCATTCCTCTTTTGCAAACAAGACGATTTAAGTGACATGGACCCGAACAAAATATGAATTCGAAAATGTCTTTATAGTTTCTATCCCAGTGAGCCGAACCAAGTATTCTATTGTACATTTGTACATGAACAATTTTTACTCTTAGTACATGAATAATGTGTCTGTACTTCAAGACTTCCATTGTGCAGGTGCGCCGAGCCAGCAATAAAAGGATCAGAAATAGACTAATCGTCTTTTCTTCCATTTTCATGTCGTTAAATCTTGAATACTCGCCTTTTGATCAAATAATATACATAGTACAATAGAAACAATATGAATATCGCTAAAAACACTACATGTTAGTATGAGAAAGTATCGATCAGCATAGCGTGTAATCATAGATAAACCTTTCGGGCGATTTCCTACACACCGGACAAGTTGCATTCAGCTTAAGCCACTCGTCGACACAATCAGCATGAAAATAATGATCACATTCGGGAATTGTCCTTAATGCGTCTCTAGGTTCATATTTAGTAAGACATATCGGACAAGTGTCGTAATCGTCCTTAGGTAGTCTTCGACTCTCTCCAAGGATTGTTGTCTTGTAAGACTCGATTCTAGACGTGTCTAATCCTGGTGAGGAATTTGGTCTCTGAGACACCGCGATAGAGAATGTATCGATGTTCTGATGCATAATACTCTCATTGTATTCCCTAGCTCTTTTCGCAATGTACCATATCACTATAAGTACACATATAAATATCGATATGCCTATGCCTACAATCATTCCATGCTTCGTGCTCCTCCGCATACCTATATCTGAAAATTCCACAATCGATCAACAGGTTTTAGTTTAGCTCGCTTATGAGACGACTACTAGTATTATGTAAAAGAGAACAAATTTCGTCGACTTACCTCCGTTATATGCCAAGCAAGAAGTAGTTTCACCAGAACCGCCTTTGAGTCCACACATTCTACCTTCAATCTCACAAGGTCTACAATACGGCGTAAACCACATCAACTCTAGTTCCTCCATAGTGCCACCAAACCACCGAATTGGTACTGAGATCATCCCTATATCCTGACAATTCGCAGATGGAATCTGTCCATTTCGCAAAGCGATCACTGAGTGATTCACACTGTTTAGACATGGTAATGACATCATAGGGAACTTATAACTGGATTGTATCGACGAGGAACAATTGTAAAACCTATAACTCTGCATGCTTCTAAAATCGAAAGGCGTTCCTGTTAGGTTAAAATCTCTAATGCTGTTTGTTCGGCAGAATTCAGGATCAATGTAGATGATCTGCAAATCAAAATGGTAAAAACACATAAACTAGGGTTTGAAAGTATTTTAGAATTTAGTACATGAGGATCAAGTGCTTTATGTCCTTAGAGCATGAGCAATGGAAAAAAGCTATAATGACTTTTTATCTTTGACACCTCAACATTTCAATAACTCACATTGATTAAAAAGCTTTGTATAAAGAAACACTCCAATGCTTAAAAGCTTTTCAAAAGCTTTTCATTATGTTCATGGAAGGAGTATAATGGAAATTCTACAACAAAACCTGGTTTGCACTATTTCTTCAAACACTTGTAAAACTAAAAGTCATTTTGCTAAAAGTCTTTTAACAAGCTTTACTTACAATGCAAAAAGTCATTCAAATAGCTTTTTGAAATAATGCCAAGTCTTTGCTCAAGTTACCATTGTGGATGCTCTTAGAGTAATAAAACATATGCAAAAAGTTGTGCATCAGTAACGCGATGAACAACTTTTAACTTCTGACATGTTATTACCATGTCAGTTTAAAAAGTTGTGCACGTAAGATACAAAATTACCTGTGCACCATACGAGATTTTGTTGACAATGTACAAGCGAGAGGACGTCGACAAGTGTAGGATTGTTTTATTTTGGTCGTTACACGAGAGTTCAAAGCCAGGAAAACCGCAAGCTGACGGCTGTCGATCACGGATACGAAAAGGAAACCGTATCTGAGGTCCCGTAGGACTACACAACGTTGGACGACAGTCGTCATTAGTGTCACCGGAGATTGATTTGGACAAGAACAGAAAGAATAAAATAGTTATAGCTATCTTATCCATATATTGCTAAATTTTCATTTGAAGTTGATTAAATACATGTCTTTTATTTTGTGGTTGACAACAATTGTGTGGGCACTATACGACATGCATTTATTTGTAGCGGTAGGTATCGTTAAACAAGAATGCAAACGTCATTCAAAATGCATATATTGCTAAATTTTCATTTGAATTGATTAAATAGTTATAGGTATCGTTAAAAATTTGGTGTTTGTTAGTGTTGAACACGCCATTCAAAATGCATATTTAATCTCAGGCAATAAATACGCAAATGGCATTTTAGAAACTTCATTGATCAAGGACTTACATAATGTGTTAAGTTGAGTGTTAAATCAGACTAACCTGGAAATAGTTAAAGGAATTTTCCTATATCGATCCATGGAGCCTATTATCAGATTAAAAAAGAAGACGTCAACAATAACTTCACATGTAAAGCTAGCAAGCAACTCGAAGCCTAGGTTTCTTGATAATAACAAAGCAAGCTGAAAATATAACTAATTTACTCGTGGATCCTAGATAGAAGTCCGTGACCGTCTGTTTGCATTTAAGAACCTGCCAAGTAGATATGTGAAAAATAAAGAGCAATGAACAAGCATAAGAAATGTAGTCCATAAAGAAAGATTTTATTAAACAACATATAAATAGGTGAGAATTCTTCATACTTGATACATTTAAGTAGCTGTTACAACTTAAAACACAATGGAGCAATTCATAACCAATTAAGGATCAACAAAAAAAGTAAGTAACGACAGCTCGGCATATCCATTTAATATGTGCAAAAACTTATCACATATTTATCGTCATTCAAATGCCATTGTAATGAAACCAAGAACATCATAATTAGCCTACATAAAAAAAGAATGTTAAGTGATTGTGATAGATGTATACTTGTCATGGTTCAAAAAGACATTTATGAAAACAAAATTAGGCACAAAAGTACATTGAACGTGTTCTTTTCTACTAATCCATTAATTATCTCATTAGAATTAGTTGATAATGACAAAAATACATACCTACATCAACAACGCCTCTACGGTTGCACGAGAGGCATCATCAGTGCAGATCTTACCCAGAACTATAAGACGACGGAATCAAGAAATGCAAATCCATATCCAGTAGTACCATCATTAAGACCACACAAAGCTTGTACAGGGGATTAAAGACAATATGAAATGTGTATCGGCATGCATCTCCAAGCACATTTCTGAAGCATTGTTGCGAAGTTCCATAGGGCATTCATATACCTGTTACATCAAGAAGAATTGAAGTATTGTCTTATAATGGGTCAATGAGGGTATTCTTTTGTAATGGTAAAAGTGTAAAACCTAAGTGGGTTGAAATAAATCATTAGCTATTGTGGGTATTTTCTTAAAAATAAGCAAAATAACCAAAAAGAATGGCTAAATATCATGTACAAACACATTCTCACCATTTATAACGTCAAGAATACTCAGTTAGTCACCCAAAATTCTTAGTTGTATACGGTGTCTAATTAACTCGTTCCACTAATACTAAATCCACATTACATACATTTAGTTGTTTCATCTCCGTATAAATTACCAACAAAATGTTGCTAAAGATAAAGTCCTACATATTAACAAATTATATATACTCGCCTATCATTATTCAATTTCAAATACATAAAGTTTCATAATCTAATTTACTTACCTAACCGTCATCCATTATGCCTAAAAAGTTCACAAGTAATTCATCCTTTCTATTGCCACAAGTCAACCTACTCAATCTTATTTATGGCGAGCTTTCATTAAGTTTGAACTCAAGCAACATATTAAAATTTAGAGGTCAAAGTATATAACAAGCCATGAATTCGACTTAAACTAACACCGAATTTTTGTTGTTATAGCTCATGACTCTTCTGAATCGTGAAGGCTATTACCATCAGCTACCCACTCACTCATCGAAACTTTGTTTTCACCACATAATAAGAATATAAAGAGCAAAAATAATCACTACCGAACAATGAGACTCGGTGATGACCAGTTATTATAATCACCCTCACCAAGAGATATATGTTGGTCCCATGAATTGTGAGATTCAGTGGTTGGAATTAGCCTTAAGGCAGAAGCAATGCCCAAGCCCATATTTTACAATTTTCAACTTCATACTAAGAATAACAATAAGAAGAGATCAAATGATCAATTACCTTGTAAGCAAACCGTCTCGGAATGAATCATAAAACCGAATCTGCTCGCTTTGTTAGCACCAAAATCAACACAACTACGTTCACTCGGTGCATGTCTGTAAACAATGTTGTCAAATGAGATAAAGTAGTCAAAACTCGTGCTTACTGACAAACTATATATAAGAAAAAAATGCAAGTTGTTCTGTAAGAATGAATTTTGACTACTTTTATCTCGTTGGTGAATGTTACAACTTTGTTCTTATAAATAATCTTGCTTTGGGGTGCATAATATGTCAATTATAATTTATATGCAACCTACATAAACTTTAAATTCATAAACAAGATGATTAATCATGTGGGTCACAATAATACCTGATCAGAAGCATGTTGGATAGTGAGCCCCAACAAAAGAGGCTATTCAGACGATTATAACTTTGGTAGTCGTTGTAGAGGAGCGACATAGGTGGTGGCAAAATCTGTTTAATCAATAGAAAAAATCAATATTGATCAAATCAATAGTAGGAACTTTTTAACAATAGCAGTAAGGTCAGCGAGAGGTAAATATCACTATATCCCGACTCAGAAAAATCATGGAGTTGAGAAAAACCATTGAGGCTGAGAAAAACCATCGAGTTCAGAAATCCAATTGTATATCCGTAAACCTGAGTTTAAGACTCGATTTAATTTTTATGAGGTATCAAAAACTAAAAACTTACCCAAGACAAATTCTATGAGGACTTTTATCAAACACGTGGTAGGCATGAATCCATCCAGCCATGAACCATAACATCTTCAATTCTTCATTAAATAACCATCACAATCATCAAACAAATAAAAACAACAAACATTAGAATCATAAATTGCGCAAAGCGAAAACCAAATACTACACCCTAATTAATTGCAACGATAACCCCTAAACAAATGAAACAAAAGCAATGGAGTTCGACAAATCTTACCACCGTCAAGAAGCTAATAATGAAAGAGAGAGAATGAGGATGTTTTTTCTTTTAGAGAGAGACAGACAGATCGATTCACAGTTTGTAGTTTGTGTTTGTGTGTTATGTTTGTGGTACAATTAAAATAACCTTGCTAGCTATGCACAATGAATTATTTCCTTACTTAGCGTGATTTCATTTATTGTCCAGCTTTCATTTATTCCAACAATGCAATACTTTCAAGTTTTAGGTTTGAAACGCAATATTGATGATTTACAGCTTCTCATGCGTTGACATATTCCACAGTGTATGAGATTTCTGTTTTTGGATGTGTTCAAATGTTAATTAAGGTAATGTTGAGAAAAGTTTCTACTAAAGGAATGGTGAGAAGGTGAATGAGTTTTTCAACAAAAATTATGTAGCCTTTATAAGTAGTAGAGATAGAGATATTCTTTCTCTTACTTTTTGATAGAATGACAACTAATTAATTTAAATCTTCTTTAAATTTTACAATTATAATTTCAAGCACATGTAATATAGTAAACTTGATCAAACTTACATTTTCATTATTAATATTGAACATTAAATTGAGACACTCGAAAAGAAAACGTAGACAATAATATTGAGACGAAAAGAGAGTATCTTTGACAAAATGACCTAAATTCGACCCAAATTCTTACCTTATATTAAGTATATATTACTATCGTCCGTGTACTTGAATATCGGCTATTTATCTAAACCGATCTTTGAGAAGCGTGTATTTTTGTGAGCGCTTGAAGTTTGTGATTCTCTATTGATTTAAACTTGTAGTAGTCAATAAAATAAGTTACTTTGTAATCTTAGATGTGGGGTTGATCATTGTTCAAAAATCAAACCAGGTCGACTTAGATTAGATGAGACTGGAAACTGATTTGGTCTCTAAGACTCTAGACCGAAGACTAGATCAAGGTTGAATCGGTCTGGTACCGTTCAACAAAATATAATAGTCAATGATGCATAAGACTGAACCATAGCAAGGATCGAATAAGGAAAATCGTAGACTAATTGAGTCCATGGTGTAAAATACTTACCACTATCCATTTTGATCTGATTAACCATGGAGTGTCAATTCTCTCGCCCATTTGTTTATTATGTGACATTGGACCATTGTTTCCTTTCTTGTTCCAAAATTAAAATCATATTGTGGAAGTTATGGAGTTCATGGAGGTCTTTCCTCATCCTCTAAAATTCAACCCGTCTCTAGTGAAAATTTTAGACGAAAAATTAAAGTTTATCGAGTACAAGTCTCTTGCAAAACTTTTCCGCGTGGGTTGTATGACTTATTTGGCATGTTTGGAATTGGGGAAACAAACTTCTTTATGCGCCTTCCGACTGTGAGGCAAATGTAATTCGTCATAAGGATATTTTCCCTTCGATGCTAAGATTGTCTTTATTATCAACCTTTAATCATTTTTCAAAGAAATTATTCTCGTGAAAGAATTGGATCTAAAATCTCGGTGAGTTGGCTTCATTTTCACTTCACTAGTTTCTTTTTATTTTTATTCATTTCGGTGTTTTTATTTTCGGTACTTTGTCTTAGAGCCTCTTGTTTTGTTGTTGTTAGATGGAGGGGCATCACGGACAGGAGAGCTCGCCGAATTTGAGGTGGCGACTCTCCACTCTTCTCCGGTTTTCTCCACCACACTGATCCCTCTTTTCTCCGTTTCACTTTGTCCTCTTCGCCATATTATGAAACAAAATAAGGCAAAAATCTCATCTTTTGTTTTTACTTTTTTTTGTTTGAAAGTGAATGAGTTATTTTGTGAAGCTAAAGTAGAAAAGAGAAAGAAAAGTCATGAGTGAAGTATTTTTGTGAGTTGTTTTAGTGTGAAGTGACGTTAAAGTGTCGTCGTTAAAATTAAAGTCCTTGCTTTTGCTCTTGTTCTTAGTCTTTGACTGTTTGACTTAATAAAATTTTTGCTGCTTTAAAAAAAATTACTAAACCTTGAAGTACAAAACTGATTTTCTATCAACTACTCATTGAAAAGGAACAAAAGCAGTTTTGGAATGTATAAAAAAGAGAGAACTTGCATAGAGCTCGTAACCAATTATGGGTGCATGTGTAGTGTGGTCAAGGCATTGCATTGCATGTTTGCATGCGTAATTGATTTCTTCCCGTTTCTTTGGACCACCCAAAGAAACATAATTATGGAAACAATCATTTTTAAACCTACCAAATTTAACATTTTTTTGTTGCCCAAATCATTTATGTACACAACAAAGTGAAGTGTGTTAGAATCACTTTTCCTCCATTAATCATATCTTCCATTTCGGAACAAATTGTACTTAGATCATGATTTTTAGTACTTTTTGTATCGTGTTTATGCTCAAAAAATTACAAAATGTGGTGTTTAGTTCCTAGGTACAAGAAAAGATAAGATTACAATCTACATCCACGCTCCACGGGCAGACTTAAATAAGAGCTGGGTATGATACACGCTACACTTGATTTGAAGCTACGAAATATAATTTTTTTATTTTTTTTACAACTCACGCCGACTATTTCATAATTTTTATCTCAAATGTCTCCACTGATACTTGAACCCACAACTTTAAAGTTAGAGGACCACTCACATACCAAGCTACGAAGTGTAATATTTTACGAAAGATATTGTTTTTTTTTTTGTATTTGTAACACCCAATTTTTTTTTTTGTTATTTTAGTTGAGGCTAGAAATCATTTAAAATGTAAAATTTTTTGTTTATTATAAAAGAAATTATATGCTACATTTGAAAAACATGCCACATTATACCAATCATGTTTATTGAAAAACATAGCTTAGAATTAGTACATTCGAGATCGTGACATAAAATAAGACAAGTTGAAAGATAAAAAGGTTGTAATATAACTTGAATTACACGACCAAATTAATGGTGTGACAGTTTGCACACCTGGCATTACAAAACAGTTACCTTCTTGGAAAACATGTTCTAGCTAGGTTTGTATTTCAGACATTAAATATTGCACTTGCATTAGTCTAGCTATGATCAAAGGGGGAATGCCTAGTTTATACTTTTAAGACAGCAAAGATTACCAGTCAAACCATTTGGGAAGAATGTATCTCCCAACTCAAGCAATACCCCCTACTTTTTGCCTAACTTGCCTAGAAATTTGGAACTTAATTAAATAGTAAGAATTTGCTTAGTTAATCAAAGTAATTGTTGCTACGATTGAGCACTATTCGAATTAAATCAGAAACAACTATCAGGTATTCGCATGATGCGGCGGTGAGTATTCTGTGACTAAATATTTTTGAGAATAAATATTATTCGTTTATTCGTCTTTGATAACAATAATTTATGGATAACGATAGTTTTCACCTAAAAACATGTTTCAAAAACGTAATTTTGATATACGGATATTATTACTTGTGGCGTATATGTAATATGTAATATGTGTAACTTTATTTTAGGAACTTAATTAAGTGCGAGAATTGACATAACCTCTTTTGAATATTTGAATGAGAAGATCAACCTAAAAGTGGTTTGTACATATGATTGTAAGGAAAAAGGGAGAAAAATATGATAGAAGAGATTTGTACAATGTGTTGTTTTGCTTGTAAATTGTGGTGATGAGTGTTTTAATTGTATTATTAATTATGTTTTAAATTAAGTATGATTAAATGCTTTGTATATATTAGAGATATAAAGTTTTACATATGCATTAAAATCTTGTATTAATTAAATTTCATTTTTCTGGCTGCGCTAATATGTTGTACATTATGTTATATTTGTTGTACTACTTAATTTTTTGTTATTAAATGAAGATAGATGGTTTAAATCTTTTATAAGATACTACCTCTGTCCCATAATTATTGTTCATGTTTGACTTTTTAAGTCTTTCTTCGTCAAATTTGACCTTACATATTTTTGTTTGTGTTATTTAATATTTGATGCATAATACATGAATGAATAGAGTTTTAAATATATTTTTCATTTGTATACTTTTATCAAGTAATATATAACACAAACAAAATAATTTTAGGTCAAAGTTAACGAAGAAAGACCCAAAAAGTTAAAAGTGGACAATAATTATGGGACGGAGGTAGTAGTATGATTGAAACGAATCAAAATCCAATTTAAAAAAAACATAGATCGAAAATCAAATCAAATTGATCTGAGCATAGCCGAAATCAAATCAAACCGAATAGATAATTTATGTGTATTATCTTTTTTAGTTTTGACTCGAAACTAAACTGAATGAAACCAATATAAATATACAAAATCGAAAATTGAACTAAAAGTGGTCGTTAGGTTTTGATCGATTTAGTGCGGGCTGATTTTGGGATTTGAGTTTCAGTTGATTTTGCTTATCCCTACTAGGATCGATCACCTCTCATGGTGGAAGCTGTTACGCGTCAAGAACCAACTTTTTTACTTGTTTATTTGCATCACCGGACAAATTTCAATCTTTTTTTTTGTAAGTATGTGACGGTATGACGTGGAGTAAATTTGTATAAAGTGAATTATTTTTTACTACCTCCGTCTCATAATAAGTGTTTATTTGACTTTTCTCGGTTTTTTATTCAAATTTGAATATAAATATTTTGATTTGTGTTATATAATATTAGATGAAAAAATGTATGGATTGAGATATATATATATATATATATATATATATATATATATATATATATATATATATATATATATATATATATATATATATATATATATATATATATATATATATATATATATATATATATATTTTATTACATATATTTTCATCCGATATTATATAACATAATTCACAAATAAATATATTTATATTGAAAGTTAAATAAATAAAACCGAAAAAAAATAATAAAAGTGAACATTTATTATTAGATGGATGGTGTATATTTTTTGTTTGATAGTGGGCTTGTTAGTGTCCATAGCACCTAAAAGATGGTAAGTTTTGTGAGATGATGAATAACGATACGACGCTAATATGTAGTGACTATTGTTTCGAGCCTAAAGCTACAATGATTTATATGAACAAGACTTCGAAATTTAATTCTTGATCACTTGTGTTAATTTGAAGATTCGAATATTAGGATATAAGTAGTAGTGAGAGAACAAGTGCAAGAATCGGATCCTAATCGAAGCACTTTCGCAAGTGTCGGCCATTGTGGAGGTGCGAAAATGAAAATCACACCGTATAGCTACGTTCGTTCAAGTGAAACGGATTTGTCAACATAAACGAACGACAATGTGCGCGACACGGTGGTCTAGAAAAGTGAAAAAGAATGAGATCGAATGTTGCATTCTCATGTATCGGCATAATTTGAACTTTTAGTAAAGTGTAAAGAGAATTAGTAAGGCACATTGAGCCCTTTGAGTTTTTGTTCTTTTCTTGGGGAAACGGTTGATTGCGGTTAGAATAAAGCTTTCAATGTGGTCCACGTTTTTTTGAACTACTTTCTACCTTTGTCCTGTTTTTGCATATTACTGTTTTTGTCCTAGGAAAATATTGAACACTAGCAGGTAGCAGGGTACCTATGTTTCAAAAAAAAAGGTAGCAGGGTACCGGTACGTTGTAGGTGCGGATACTCTGTATATAATGTTGAACTGCAAACATAATAACATGGCAAATCGATTAACCTGAAAGAAAAACAAATGAAAGTAGTTTGGTATCCTATGTTTCGTTTTCGGGTGACTTTTATCAGCTAGTCGAACCGGAGGCGACTCTAGTTTCTGGATGAACTTGTTGGTTTGGTCCAAAACCATTTGAACCATCAACTTGACATATAAATTATATAAACATTTATGTGTTTTATTAATTTTTACAATGGGGTTAATATACACGCAGGTTACTAAAGTTTGGCTAAAGTAACGATTTTGTTACTAAAGTTTAAAACCTTACACTTGGATTACTAATGTATTGTTTACCTGAACTTTAAGTTACCCATAATGTTTTTACCCGTAGTTATAAGTTGCATGTCTACGTGGACTCCAACTTACGTTTTCTTCAGTCAAGTTTTGTTTTCGTCAGTAAACTTACGTTTTCGTTAGTAAAATTACGTTTTCGTCAGTAAACATACGTTTTCGTCAGTTAACTTACGTTTTCGTCAATAAACTTACATTTTCGTCAGTAATCGTTTTCGTCAGTAATTTACGTTTTCGTCAGTAATTTTTCGTTTTTGTCAGTAAACGTACGTTTTCGTCAATAAACTTAAGTTTTCGTCAGTAAATTTACGTTTTTATCAGTAAATTTACGTTTTCGTCAGTAAATTTTAATTTTTGTCAGTAAATTTACGTTGTCTTTAGTAAATATACGTTTTCTTCAGTAAATTTATGTTTTTATCAATAAATTTACATTTTCCTCATTATTTTTATGTTTTCGTCAGTAATTTTACCTTTCGTCAGTAAATTTATGTTTTCGTCAGTAAATTTACGTTTTCGTCAGTAAATTTTCATTTTTGTTAGTAAATTTACGTTTTCGTCAGTAAATATACTTTTACGTTTTCGTCAATAAATTTATATTTTCCTCAGTATTTTTACGTTTCCTTAGTAACTTTACGTTTTCTTCAGTAAATTTACGTTTTTGTCACTAAATTTACGTTTTCGTCAGTAGATTTACGTTTTACTCAGTAAATTTTCATTTTCGTCAGTAAATTTACGTCCTCGTCAATAAATATACGTTTTCTTCAGTAAATTTACGTTTTCGTTAATAAATTTACATTTTCCTCCGTATTTTTACGTTTCTGTCAGTATTAACTTATGTTTTCGTCAGTGAACTTATGTTTTCGTCAGTAAATGAATATTTTCATCTGTATTTTTACGTTTTTGTCAGTAAACTTACGACTTTGTAAATAAATTTATGTTTTCACCAGTATTTTTATGTTTTTGTCAGTATTTTACGTTGAAGAAAATGTAAAATTATTGACAAAACGTAAATTTACGGACGAAAACGTAAAAGTACTGACGAGAACGTAAATTTACTGACAAAAACATAAACTTACTGAAGAAAACCTAAAGTTACTAACGAAAACGTAAATTTACCGACGAAAACGTAAAAGTACTGACAAAAACGTAAAATTACTGACAAAAACGTAAAGTTACTGACGAAAACGTAAATTTACTGACGAAAACGTAAAAGTACTGAGAAAACGTAAGTTTACTGAAGAAAACTTAAATTTACTGACGAAAACGTAAATTTACTAACGAAATCTTAAAATTACTGACGAAATCGTAAAATTTTTCTGACAAAAACGAAAATTTACTGACGAAAACGTAAAATAACTGACGAAAACCTAAATTTACTAACAAAAACGTAAGTTTACTGACGAAAACGTAAGTTTACTAATGAAAACGTAAGTTTACTGACGAAAACGGAAGTTTACTGACGAAACGGAAGTTTATTGACGAAAACGTAAGTTTATTGACGAAAACGTAAATTTATTGACGAAATCGTAAAATTACTGAAGAAAACATAAATTTACTGACGAAAACGTAAATTTACTGACGAAAACGTAAATTTACTGACGAAACCGTAAAATTACTGATGGAAACGTAAAAGTACGAACGAAAACGTAAAAGTAAGAACGAAAACAGAAAAAAACTGACCAAAACGTAAATGGTTAATATACATGCAGGTTACTAAAGTTTGGCTAAAGTAACGATTTTGTTACTAAAGTTTGGTAAAAAAAACCCACCAAAAGCTGACATGGCAATGCAACCGGTTGCCTAACCGGTAACCCATCTCCTGAGTAACGGCGGGATAACTTTTTTGAACGTTTAGTAACAAATATATCAAACCCGTATACAATAGTAACCTAAGTGTAAGGTTTTAAACTTTAGTAACAAAATCGTTACTTTGGCCAAACTTTAGTAACCTATGTGTATATTAACCCTTTACAATGTGTATAATAATATATATTTTTTAAAAGTGTTTTAAAAATAACATTAATGAGTGTATTTAATTAGTTTGTATACCTTATACTTTATTATGTGTATAACTTAAATTTAAAATTTAAGAGACATTTAATGTATGAATGGTTTGTAACATAAGTTTTAGAAGTTGTATTCGTACTTAAAATTAAGATTTGTGCATTTTAAGATTGTACCATAGGTTTTAAAAATTGTATTACTTAATATTAAATTAAGAGAGAGATATTAATCTCATATGTAGTATAGATTTTCGGCAGTATCTTATACTTAATTCATGAGTCATTACACTAAAAGCATCAGGAGCGATTGGGTTTAAAGATTTGTGTAGAGAAAAAGTGATTATCATGTACGATTGTCATGAGAACTCGTTTAGTACTATATTTTTGAAAGAGTGATTGACACGAGAAAAGTGACGCCAAACAATAAAAAAATGATACAATGAGTTCACATATACTTCAAATTATTACAAATAAAATAAAATAAATAAATATCAAAAAGTTTCTTTGGTGTGCATTGGTGAGGATGACGCTAAAACATTTTGGCACTAAAATTCTTTGGCACCAACATTGATGTAGTAAGCCAAAAAATTTCTCGTGACAAAGGTTTTGACACCACCTTTAACACCACTGCTCTCACCCCTCAAAGATTTCATGACGTCGATCAGAACCTCCTCAACGTTATAACTTGTAACCCTCTTTTTGTCAGTACCAACCAAGCCATATGCATCATTTGTTGTTTTATTACCTGCATATCTCCTCAAAGATGAAAAGGGATAGATTATTAAAAACTCCTCCAAAACACTATATATCTCCTTTTTTGTGTTTGTTTATTTATTTATATAATTTGGTTTGTAAAACTATAAAGTATAAAAATGTGCGAAAAAGTTTAAAATTAACAGGACAAAAATATAAAATTGACAATAGATATGAAACTAAAACTGAAAAGAAAACTGGCTTATACACTTAAATTGTAAACGGTTGGTCAAATGAGATGAAAGTACACATACGATATTAACATACATATTTTAAAATTTTGTCTCGATACCATATCTTTATAAAATATGTGAGCATAAGAGCGAATACTTTTAAGAAAAATATGAGCAAAATATAAATCCTCATTGTTCTTTTTGTCAATTATCACACGTATGTTCAGTCTGTTCATACGCCTTTGTTCTATGTTAATAGTTGGGTGTAAAACACATAACACTTACTAGTATATGAAACAACATCTATATGTTTGTATACATGAAGTTTGACAATATTTATAAGACATTTGATCATCTACATGTCAAATAATGAATATTTTCATGTTAGATTTTACTACTTGGTAAGACAATTGCTCGCTTCATAAATTCACTAGTAATTTTAAAAGTACTAAGGTATGATATCGAGACAAATTTTGAAAGTACACATACGATATTAGTATTTTTTAAAGTTCGCGTATGATATTTGCACATTTTAAAAAGTATCTTACTATTATATAAACTTAACCCAAAGTTTTATTGTATTCTTTTTTTTAACGAACCGAAAGTATCAATAGTAAGGTAGTGTTTGATAAGAACTTAATAAGTCTTCATTAAAAATAAATAAGTAAATTAAGTCAGTTGTAGTCTGTTTGTTTTGGACCTAAAACTAGCACATGTCTTTCTAGAAAAAATCAAGTGAGGGAGTGTCTTTATAATAAGTGAATGACTTATTTCATAATTTTACATATTTATACTCCCACTGCTCACTTGTAGTTCTCATGTAACTTCTTTTTAAGGTAAAACATGAATTTTTTCAAATTCAAACACTTTATTCAACATATCAAACAAACAGTTATACATTTATCTTTAAACAAACATCATATATCTAGTCAGTCACTTTAATTTTGCAAGACTTAATAAAAAATAAACAAACATGCCCAACGACTAAGAGTAATGAAGGGTCAATCGTTCAGTCGGTCCCTTCCATTTTCCAACAAAGAGACGCCTCATGTTATTTTGTCAATCTTTCCATATTATTATTATTGTGTTATGTTGCTTTGGTCTTTTTCAGGTTATGGCACTTGGGCCTTTGTGTCTCTTGGTGGGCTTTGCTTGTTACCGTTTGAAGCCCATGACTGGCCCCCTTAGCTTTGGCGAGTATTATTACCCTAGCCATTGGCTAGGGTTTCACTTATCACATCATTTTACGCACACAGCCGTGTGTGACTGCTCTCTCATCTCTCTCTTTCTCTTCAAGATCATAACTTGACATGGGAGTTTAATTTCATCTTGTATAAAGTGTGTTTGAGTGATCTATGTATGTGAGGGAGATCAGATCAACCTAGTTGGGACGATCTTACTATTTCTTTTGTATTTGTACGATTAACACTCGATTGAAGGACTAATCTTTATCTTTTCTGTTTTGTACTTTGAATCCTTAAAATAAATATCATAAGGGGGAGGTTGGTTGTGTGATTAATCTTGGTATTCGTGTTATTGGTTTTGAACTTTTAACATGGTATCAGAGCCTGGTTGCTAGATCTGGTTTTGTGTATCACATCCCACCTCTCGTTCGTTATACTTGTTTTTCTGATTCACCAAAATTTTTATTTAAGGTTTCTCAAACCCTAATAAATCTTTTGGGTTTCTTCATACTTGTGGTGCTCTTGGTTTTGTCTGCTGTTCTGGAAGCCTGATTTGGTGGTGCCGTTAACTTTTCCTTAAAAATTAATTAGGGTTTTCACAAACCCTAATTAATTTTTTTTTGGGGATCTTGGTTCTTTGGTGCCCAGGAAGCTTTTATTGGTGGTGTCGTTCCTATTTTTGATGGTGCCATTACGAATCTTGAAAGATTGAATTAGGTATTTCATTTTTTTGGGGGTGCCATTACGAATCTTGAAAGATTTAATTTTTGGGGGTTTTACATTTTTTTGGTATACTTGTATCATTTTTGGTGGTGTCGTTACCTTTTTCGGCGTTCTCTCAGGTATTCCATTATTGGGGTTTTACTAACCCTAATTATCCTTTTTTGGGGGGTTTCCTGTTGGTGACTCACCCATCCTCTAGACTAAGTGAATCTAGAGATTGGGTGGTTTTTTTATAGATATTGGTTGCTGTTTATGCGATGTAAGTCATTATTTCATCTTCTTACTTCTCTCTCTCTCTTGGTTACTTTTGTGAGCTACTGTTGTTCAGTTTGTGGGTGCAAACGGATTCGGTAACACCTTGACCATCCATCCTTGACTGGTGTGGATACCTGCTCTGGCCAATCCCATTCCACACTTAACATTTCTGGTTCTCATATTCTGAGTGTTTATTGTGATTATCTTTGTTCTTTATTTCTAGCTTGTTATACTTGGTTATATTGTTTGCTCTTAATCTATTTTGTCTGCTCTGCTCTCTCTTTGTGTGAATCATAAGTGCTGGTGGTGCTCCTCCTACACCCAATGGTGGTGGAGGAAATGGTGGTGGTAGGGGTCTCCCTGAAACCACTACCAATCTTGTTGCTCTCATTATCAATTTGGATGCTGGAAACCTACTTCATATTCATAGTAGTGATAATAGTAGTTCTGTTCATGTTCCTTTCAAGTTATTGGGAATTGAAAATTATAGAATGTAGACCAATGCTATGACACTTTCTTTACAAGCTAGAAACAAGTTTGCTTTTGTTGATGGTTCATGTTTAAGAGAGTCTTATATTGATGATGTCTTGTGTGCCCAACGGGATAGATGCAATGCTATGGTTCTTACATGGATTATGAATGTTGTTTCTAATGATATGTATATGGGCCTTGTTTACTCTGAAAATGATGCTACTTGTTGGAAAGATCTTAATGAAACTTATGATAAGGTTGATGGTTCTATTGTCTATAACTTAATTCAAAAGATTGTGTTAATGCAAGTGATGCCTAAAAACATTATTAATGTTAACTAATCTTTCTTAGTTTTGATCACAACAAACTATACAACACATTTAGTGTAAAACACAAAACGAATTATCTAACTAACACTATCATCAAGGTAATAATCATATCACTAACCTTTCTTAATCATACTTAGTGATCATCAAAGTGATTATCCTTAAAACTCACTTTTGTTAATATGACAAAAGATTTTTTAATAAACTTTCTTTTTAAGAAAATGTTTTATTAAAATGGAAAATGTAAATTTGAAAAGGGCATATTCCATATGCCATAAGAATATTCTTTGAAGGTTTAAATAACCTCAGATATTCCTACCCCACTAAAAGACAAAAAAGGGAGCGGACTCTACTGGGCGGTACCTTAAATAGCTAGGCGGTTCCTTAGCGATATGGAACCACCGGCTAGATAAGGATCCGCGCCCAGCTAGCCGTTGGACTTTGTCTTCTATAAATAGTGGATCAAATCTCATTTTCCAACAAGCCTCTTGGACGTTTTTCTCATCCCCCTTTCTCTTTTCGATAGCATAATCATTAGTAAATGATCACTTAATGTGTTAAGTATGTTTACATATGATTATCCTCTTGATCCCCTCCTTTATCTTGTCTAATGAGAAGATCACTCACTCACTAGTGTTGTGATAAAGATGAATCCATGAATTAGTCATGTTCATCATGTTAGCCTTTTTAATTTTGTTAATCCATTTGTATTTATGAAATACTTGGACTAGTTGTGTTCATCCAAGCTATTTGTGAATACTTTGATTTGTTGTGTACATCCATTGCATATGTGTTTGCTTGGATTTGTGTTGTGTAGATCCAAGCTACATGTGTGTACTTGGATATGTCTAGTTGAGTTGTAATAGATTTGTGTAGTAGTTCTCACTAAAATATAAAGTGATGTGGTTGTGTCTTGTGAGTTATCACTAAAATTGAAAGTGATTAGTAGTTGTGTTGTGTGAAGTTCTCACTTAGCTTCAAAGTGAAGAGTCGTGAAGATTGGTTCTAGCTTTGGATTAGAACTCGACATTTAGCTTAGTGTCGGAAAATAATGTAAGCGACGATGTAAGGCTTTCTCCGCCAAGAAGGGAGCTTGTGGATATAGTGGAAATCTCGAGCAGGTGTACTCGAGGAGTGGAGTAGAAACGAGGATAGAGCCTCGTTGTCGAACCACTATAAATCTTGGTGTCTTGTCACTAGGTTGTCTCTTTCCTTACTCTTTACTTATTTCATTATCATTATACTTACCTATTACCATTGCTAATGCATTTGAATTGAACCTAATCATTATGCAACTTAGCTTCAAGTAAAAGATAGTTTTGATACACACTTAATTCAAACTAATTTAAATTAGGTGACTAATTGAAGAGAAACTATTAACCCCCCCCCCCCTTCTAATTTCTACAATTGGTATCAGAGCGATGGTCACTCAAGATCTTTGAAGTATATTGTACTTTAAAACTTGAATCGATCCATTGTCTCCTCAAATTAGAAGGTCAAGTTGTACTAAAGTTTCTCTTTGGTTAAAACTATTTTTTATTGGAAAATAGGTCTTTTAATTGGTAATATTGTATCCCTCTTAGATTAGTAGACCTTATGTATTTTAGATCTACTCTTGAAATGTATCTACTAGTTTGCATCTTGCTTTGTGTAGGTACTCATGAAGATCAATCATTTAATTGGTTGTGGATTGAGTTACTTGCACTTGTAGAAGACTCATCTTCATTGATCTTCAACATCCTTGAATGATGATATCAAGATGATTGGGAATGATACTAGTCCTTGAAGACTTAGTACTCATCATAATCATTGTTGGGCATTTCATTGATTCCTTGTGTAAGACCCGTGAATGTGCCGTATGATGCTAAGTTATTGTCTCAAGAGTTGTTCAGTATGAGCATCTCTCTTAAGTTGCGACTCACTTCTGGATGTGATATCCCGAGCCCAACGTCATTTATTTAATCCTATTTTACGAATATTTTTGAAATTTTTAAGAAATTTCGTTTGTTATATATTTGACGGTTTAAGTTGAAACCAACGTTTACGGTCGTAATTTAACGTTTGACGATTTAAGAAAAACCGATAACGACTACGATGCCGACGAATGCCCAAAACTTACATTTTATTATCGATTGATCGATATTTGAGTTTTTCGAGATTTTATTTTTATTACGTGTTAAGTCGAGTCGGAACCATATGTATAATCGTTTTGTGTGCGTTTGAACCATTTAAAGGTATTTTGAGGTAGCCGGGACTAAACCCGACTCCCGTAAAATTTTAAAATCGACTACTAGTCATAATCCCGCTCTTTAAATACTTGTTTGCCATTTAAGGCCAAAAGAAAGCCATAATTGCATTTTGGTCCCTCCTAACCTTACAAAATAAACAACCAAACACACACTCTTCATTTTTAGCTTCAAAAAAAATTTTTCTCTCCTCCTCCTTTCCTCTCTACCTCACGGCCAACCCACCACCATCTAAATCCACCATCAAAAATTCGTTTTTAAGAAATCTAAGCAATGACCTATGTTTGTAACATCATTTTAAGTAAATCCCACCACAAAAATCCACCATGCAACCACTTTAATTTTTCAAGATTAATTTTTGTAAAATGGTTGATTTGATCAAATTAAACACATGTATTGTTGTTCTATTGTTGCTATGATCTTAATTAAGTGATCAATCAAGCTTGGGATTATGTTTTTGGTGTTACACAACCCCAAAACCCACGAATTATGTGGGGGGGGGGGGGGGGGTTGGGTGTTCTTGGTGTTTTTGATCCATTTAATCATTGTAAGGTTCCATCTCCTTGTTATTATTATTTTATTATTATTATCTTTGAATTGCATGTGTGATTTATGAAATGGGTTTTTGTTGTGATTGTTCATACAAGTGATTAAGGATAGTTAGGATGTTTTGGATTGGTTAATTGGTGTTGGAATAGGTCTAGGATGTAAGGAAAAGGGTTGGAATGATGATTTTTACGGTTTTGAAAGAGGTATTTTTAGATCAGAAACTTTAGGGGTATTTTTCGTGGTTTTAAGTCTAAGTCCAGGTTGAGATGATAGGATATTGTGGTAGAGCTTCTTTTTAGCTTCATTTTGGTATAAGATATAGCTTTTGAATCCAAACGAGTCAAAAATTACGCTAGTTTGAATTTTCGTGTACCGGGAGATGAAAGTCGACATAATCCGAAATTATGTTCGATTTTTGGTCAAATCTCGGGGACCATAGATAGACTTTGGTAAATAACTGAAAGTTGATTTTTTGTCTCAAACCTGTACTTGTGAGTCTATTTTCGGACCTAGGTGTTGTATTGGTCAATGGTTTATTTTAAATGGGTCAAACAAATCTTACATGTTAGAAGTGCAAAATCAGTCCTAAAAACTTATGTTTAGTAATGTGATGTGTAACGGGTCATAAAAGTGAAAACTTTTCATGGGATTAAATATGGGTTTTATACAGATCATGAGGCATTTTTGTGAATTTTCTTGAAATTCACATAGGTGCTTAAGTCATAGCAAACAGCTCGTACATTTGGTATGTACCGGCAGAATTGTAAAATACGCAATAGTTCTAATAAAGTATAAAATTTGACGTGTCTAGTAAATATCACTTGTATGGGTTTTTGGCGTGAGTTTATATGAACCTTGAGTGTTCTTAATTATGTACATACAGTACTTGAAGGTACTTCAATGTGTTGATCCATTAAGTGTTTATTCGTTAGGTGTTGTATTTGATTTTCCGGGGCATCCTCATCGTCGGTGATCGATTTCGTTTATGCCGTAGTTACTAATACTACCACTACTACTTAAGGTGAGTCTATAGCCTCGCTCTTTACTTATTTCAAATGTTTTTACCCGCGAGGGGGATACATGTTATTTAAATGAAAATGAACATAAGTCATGAATGATTGTTGGACCCGAATGTTGCCTTGAATTGTGTTAAGTACCTAGTTGCAAAAGTCCCTAAATTCGTGAACTATTAACTATTGTCTTGCCCTTGCGAGGGGGAAATAGCCGCTTATATAATTGGTAGTACTATGGGGTTGACGACCCTATCCGAGACGAGGGCTAGTGCGTTGAGTACCCCCTGCGGACGGATAACTTGTGATAAGAGATAAGGTATAATTGCAACTGATGCCTTTAGAAGGGGCACTGGTTTCATCTGAATCACGCCAGTAATTATTACACGGGTGATTGAGTTAACGGATTAGTGTCACGAGCTTAAACACAATTATTAGGTATTGCTAAGTATAATATCCTTGAATAATAGATTGTTTGCGCGACAATGCTATTGAATGATCATGATTGGTTTTTAATACTTATGTTAAACTTATGATTTGATAAACCTATAGATTCGCTCAACCTTTGTGTTGACAGTTTTAAGCATGTGTTTCAGGTAACCAAGATTGATAGCAGCGGAGCATGCGAGGATGGAAGTTGTCGTGGCTTGGCGGTCTACTTGTTTTTCCACCCTTATTTAACTTAAAACTCTTTTATTTTTCTGTCCTGTGAGCAAAAATGTACTTTTGGGTTAAGGTTTAGTGGGGACCTAACGCAAACTCTGTTTTGTATTATCTTGGGATTTGGAAAACCGTAGACTTGTATGTTTTTAATAATGTTAAATTTATGTTTAAACTTTTACGTCTCTTTGAGTCGTTTAATATAGCTTATGTGTGATGATAACTGCATAGCACCCAAATGTTGTAGTTCCGCTGCGCATACCATTTGGTGGGGGTGTTATAGATTGGTAATCAGAGCCATGAGTTATAGAGAACTAGGTCATTTTGAAAAATCCTAAACTATAACTTTTGGTGTCGTAAGAAATTGTCCAAGCACACAACTATCCTGCATGGCTATGGTAAGATTTCTTTAGCATTGCTTTATATTTTAGATGTATCCCTCAAACTGACATGAATTCTCTAGCATTTAGTAAGTAAATACTTTGATATATATTGAGATATATTGTTGTGTACGTTGAGTACTTATCATCGTAATTTGCAAATTATTGTAAAGATTATCTTATATGTTGCATGTAATTGGCATACGGGCTACATTGCATTACATGGCAACACCGCGTTGTAACCCTACATGTATGTAGGAATAAAGTTATGTATAATATGTATATACTATGGTATTTAAAGGCATTGCACGTGAAGCAATGGTCCTTGAGTGATTATCGTACATGTTATAATGCGGTTTTGTTGAGAATTCGGCCTCACCGCAAATTATCAATCTTGATAATTAATTTATTGTTCGGATAACCAAATATGAACCTCGTTTGATACTCTATATACGTAAATAACGCTTCGTAACATATTGTTTATTGACTAGATTGATCTCGATTGTCGTTATCGCACCGTGATGTGTCATTTTGGACATTTTCTTTTGAAACGTAATTTACTTACGTATTACTTTATTTCCTTTATTTTTTATGGGTTTGATATGTTAGTTGGCATAACTATAATATAGACGAAGTATAATCAACGATGCGTATATCGTAGCGACGAATCACATGTGTATGTTATAAAACGTGGTTGAGGCGTGTCGCCATTTAATCATTGTTTACTATTCTACTTGAATTTTAAGATGTGTTTTAAAATAGACTAGCGTTGTGATCAATCGCGATAACTTGGAATTTGGTTGGTTTTTGTGTTAATTTTGTGGAGTACGATTTCGAGACTCATCCGAGGCCGATAACAACATTTAGTTGACATACGTATTCTCGCTTCGTTTATTTCATTTTTGTTCTTGTTGTCTTATTATTTTAAATTTGATAGTATATATGACGGGGTCCGGCAATTGGGTGAGTTAAGTAAGCACTAAACTTTGTTGATTGAATGGTTTAAACATAAAGTGTTTTACATATTTAATACTTGGCGGATGAAACTTTTGGATAAAAATGATTTATGATGTGTCTTGTAACAAGTAAAAAATAAGTGTAGAGAAGAAATGGACAAAGTGAAATTATTTTTCCTTCAACCTTGGTTGGTATATCATAATTAGTGATTTATATTACTCGTAAAATCCTTGTTTTTATATATTAATAATTTGATACTAGAAGCTAGTAATGGATTTGTTAAGAATTTGTTTAATATAATTTGAAAAAGGAGTTTATAATAAAATTTACGATATGACTATTGAGTATATGTAACTTTGGATTTAGTATGAATTAATTTTCGGGTCAATGTAGCAAACTTTTGGCGTATCTTATAATATGAAACATGAGTAGAAGAATTGGTCATGTATTTTGGAGCTAAAAACTTTGTAAAATTGGTTTTATTTTAAACATAAGGTTATGTTTACGTATGCATTGGTGTAAACTAGAACACGTTACTTGTTGTAGTGAATAAACTGAGATAAAATCGGAATATACACTATAAGTGAGAAATTCTAACGCTTGAAATAAATTTTTAAACATTGATGGAACGTCATTGGAAATCATTTGTTTATTTAATTGTCGTTATAGAGAATTACTATGCATAATTCGATGATGCTTGTTTAAAATCGTTTGAAAAATCTTTTGTTTTATTCCGCTGCGAGATGTGTTAATGTTAAAAACCGTTTGATAATGGGCTAAGGATTAAGAGTTGAATTTTCCACATTTTAGAATTATTGAAATAAGCATTTCTGATTAAGTATTATATTATTATATTGTTATTATTTTTGAGATTCAAGTCTCGACTAAAATCAGTAATTTATCCGAGATAATACTGCGTGAAACGTCTTTGACGCCTGGCTCGAGTCGCGTGAATAAAATATAGCATACAAATCAGTTTTAAGGAACACATGTGTATAATAAAAAGTCAAAGGTTGATTTTTAAAAGTTAATTGGACTAGATTGAGTTATTTTGGATATTTGTATATACGTAATAAGATATGTCGTAATAACGTAAAACTTTGAGAATTCTTACTATAAACATTTTTGGTACTTAAGATATGAAGATTAATAAGATTTTGACGCGAGTATCGAGATTTTCAAAACTAATGATTTTACCAGTTATAATAACCGAGTCACCGCATCTACTAATGTTAATAATTACCTAGAGATTGTAATTTTTCCAGAAATAAAAACTTTGTAAAGATTGAGAAATGAAAGGTATAAATTCTTTAATGGTGTAACCCAAACTAAAAATATGCAAATGATCGTTTTACAATATACGAAGTAACATTGATTTGAATATGCAAATGGATTACCCAACAAACGCCTACTTGTATAATATTTTATAAAGATGTATGTATAATGT
This sequence comes from Glebionis coronaria, assembly GCA_025667525.1. Taxonomy (NCBI): domain Eukaryota; kingdom Viridiplantae; phylum Streptophyta; class Magnoliopsida; order Asterales; family Asteraceae; genus Glebionis; species Glebionis coronaria. The sequence goes on from JANFOE010002907.1 coordinate 39,755, forward strand.
TTTAAGTCACGATGGTTCGATCGTACGACATCCCTTCTTTGATTTTGCGAGTCTATATCTGAACTTGGGTAGTAATGGGATTGTTCATTTTAATATTTTCCATGATATGAAACCATATTATTATATTTATTTTAAAACTACTATTTCGCTAGGACTTGATGATGAGGGTATGTCACCCGGTATATTTTGTCCAGTTCATGGACGTTGTGACTTTTCTTCTTACGGTTAATGGAACCTAAAATTCTGTATTTACTTGAATGATGCTATAAATCTTCATTAAATTGGTTATTTATTTATATTGAACAAAAGAGAGGAGGCGAAGCCGCTTTACCAAATTGTAGAGGTGAAAGAACTCGACCTTCCTGGTGAAATTGTTTCTATTCGACCAAGTGATTATTCTCCTCTCCCCGTTTACCCTTGGTGGAATGTGTGTGCAACTCGAGACGATGGGAATTATGATTGTTGTTCTATTTTTGACGCTTGTGTTGATATTCAATTTTTACTCCATGTATTCGTAGATCGCTGTTGTTATCCCAAGACTTTTGTCATATGTTTGAAGTATTTTCATTTCTAATATAGTTAATTATAGTTGGAAATTATATTACTCGTTTACCTCGTTCGATCTCATTGATTTTTGATTTTATTACTTGTTGTGCTTGCAATGATCTTTAATCATGAACCACCTTACTGTTATTTTGTGAGTAGTCTATTTTGAAAATATGTATGAGTGTGAAATGTTTCGTTTAACTAAATGTAAATGATGTCGATTTATTTACTTAATTATTTATTCATTTTTCTCATAAATAGGCAAAGTAATGTATGTTTCCAAAGTAGACGAAAAATGTTTGATGTGTTTCTTAAAACGATGGTAACAATATTTTCCCATTTCAAATTCCATTTCAAATGGTTTAATTATTTTGAAGATTAGGTCGAAAACTTTCGTAGTCATATTTGGTATGTAATAATAATGTTTGTGTCGTCACTCGATCCTCAATTATGCACAGCTTAGCTAACTATGCATAATTCGGGAAGAGTCCTGTTTTGTTAATTGTCGTTGCTTGACCCTTAAGTATGCATGATCTAGCTAATTATGCATAGTTTAGGAAGGGCACTATCGTGTCAAACAAATTGGTCATCTTGAAACTTGTAATGTTTTGATAAACGTTTGGATGAGAACGTTTCTTTTTAAAATGGTGGATCATTTTTGCAAGTAGTCGTAATTTCTTTGATTCTTAAAGAAAATTTTTGAATTTTCTTGTGTTCTTTGAAATCTTTTCTTTTTGTTTGGCGTTGACTTAGTAAGTCACTGTGACCGAGTAATTTTGGAAAATGTTTTTATGTGTGTGTGTAACGTGCGAATTTCATCGAAATCACGAGGGTGTTGATGAAATACCAAAGGGACTCGTACCGACACTGAGAAGGAATTTTAACAAAAATAGAAGACTGCCGAAGTAGAGGAAATCCGATTTCGAATAACTCTGAGGGAAATGAAGAAGACTTCTCCTACATCGAATGTATCGTACTTTATCTGCTTCTTTTCTTGTTCTTTCGATATGACAACGACACATGATAAATTGTTGAAGTTTACCAACTGTGCATTGGTAGTTGGAAGACAATTCCATTGCCGTCTTCGTTTATTCAAGTGAGGAATCCTCTTTGCTTGACTCAACCATCCTTGATTATCGATGGTTAAATGATAGATAGCCATAGTTGATGTTTTTGTGGTAAACCCTTGCCTTTTATGTATTAATGTGGTAAGTGATCTGGTCGAATGATCGTAAGTTGTGAGAACTTGAGGCGACATTGTCCAGTGACGTCCGATCATGAAGAACACGTGCCATGTAATATATTTTTTTTAACTGTGAACGATGATGCTTATTGAGATTTTGACCACGTTTGAGACGGAAGTGAGATGGTGTTCTTGTAATATCTTTTGGGTATGAATCCGTGGGTGAGCACCCTGCGATGACGTATGTATGAATTTTATTCTTTGTTTAGGATATGCATCCATAGCTAGCAAGCTCGTGAACCTTCTTTAACTTGCAATTTTCTTTTGACTGGACTCATCCGAGAAATATGTCAACATTTCTTATTTTATCATGGCTTGGTTGATTAGCAAGCATGAGTTAACTTGATTGAACTGATTGTTTTGGCATGGTTTGGCTATGTTGCCAACATGTCGTACTGTGGTTGTTTGTGCTTCATAGTGACTTTTGTGTTTGATTGGATTGTGATGTCTTCGAGAGAGTTATGTATACGCCGAATGATTTTCGTATCGATGAATTCGTTTTTGACAAAATAGGTTTGTATGTACATAATATTGCGATTAAGGTGATTTTGTATAACTAGTATTAATTACTTCGTCTTGTATATTCTGAACGTTTTCGATGGGGTTAGGTGTGACCCGTGCGATTTTATTTTGTGAGTAGTTGTTTTTATGAGATGATGAACCAAGTGAAAGGACGATTCGAAAGTTGGAAGACATGCTCCGAACGTGTGTGATTGATTTTGATAGTTGTTGAGATCGACACTTGCCGTTGGTAGTACCTTTGTACAACGACATTTACCAAGTTAACAATGAAGATGCAACATTTGAAGAAATATGTTGATGGAAATGTGAATCGCCAGTTGGATAGAATGAAGTAGGAAAAAGTCAGTTGAATGGACTTGAAATGATTTGGGAGGCTACGGATAGATCGAGATGTTAAGAGATTAAAGCAAGGTATAACACTCATTGTGAAGGTGTGATGGAACCCGAGACGTGAACCGAAGTCCACATTGGAATGTGAATACCTCTTTAGTAAGAAGTACCCTCATCTTTCTAGTAGTACGAAATGCGATTATAAGAATCGGAGAGCGCCGGGACGTCGCTCCTTTAAGGAGGGGAGGATGTAAGACCCGTGAATGTGCCGTATGATGCTAAGTTATTGACTCAAGAGTTGTTCAGTATGAGCATCTCTCTTAAGTTGCGACTCACTTGTGGATGTGATATCCCGAGCCCAACGTCATTTATTTAATCCTATTTTACGAATATTTTTGAAATTTTTAAGAAATTTCGTTTATTATATATTTGACGGTTTAAGTTGAAACCAACGTTTACGGTCGTAATTTAACGTTTGACGATTTAAGAAGAACCGATAACGACTACGATTCCGACGAATGCCCAAAACTTACATTTTATTATCGATTGACCGATATTTGAGTTTTTCGAGATTTTATTTTTATTACGTGTTAAGTCGAGTCGGAACCATATGTATAATCGTTTTGTGTGCGTTTGAACCATTTAAAGGTATTTTGAGGTAGCGGGGACTAAACCCGACTCCCGTAAAATTTTAAAATCGACTACTAGTCATAATCCCGCTCTTTAAATACTTGTTTGCCATTTAAGGCCAAAAGAAAGCCATAATTGCATTTTGGTCCCTCCTAACCTTACAAAATAAACAAACAAACACACACTCTTCATTTTTAACTTCAAAAAAAAAATTTCTCTCCTCCTCCTTTCCTCTCTACCTCACGGCCAACCCACCACCATCTAAATCCACCATCAAAAATTCGTTTTTAAGAAATCTAAGCAATGACCCATGTTTGTAACATCATTTTAAGTAAATCCCACCACAAAAATCCACCATGCAACCACTTTAATTTTTCAAGATTAATTTTTGTAAAATGGTTGATTTGATCAAATTTAACATATGTATTGTTGTTCTATTGTTGCTATGATCTTAATTAAGTGATCAATCAAGCTTGGGATTATGTTTTTGGTGTTCCACAGCCCCAAAACCCACGAAATATGTGGGGGGGGGGGGTTGGGTGTTCTTGGTGTTTTTGATCCATTTAATCATTGTAAGGTTCCATCTCCTTGTTATTATTATTTTATTATTATTATCTTTGAATTGCATGTGTGATTTATGAAATGGGTTTTTATTGTGATTGTTCATACAAGTGATTAAGGATAGTTAGGATGTTTTGGATTGGTTAATTGGTGTTGGAATAGGTCTAGGATGTAAGGAAAAGGGTTGGAATGATGATTTTTACGGTTTTGAAAGAGGTATTTTTAGATCAGAAACTTTAGGGGTATTTTTCGTGGTTTTAAGTCTAAGTCCAGGTTGAGATGATAGGATATTGTGGTAGAGCTTCTTTTTAGCTTCGTTTTGGTATAATATATAGCTTTTGACTCCAAACGAGTCAAAAATTACGCTAGTTTGAATTTTCGTGTACCGGGAGATGAAAGTCGACATAATCCGAAATTATGTTCGATTTTTGGTCAAATCTCGGGGACCATAGATAGAGTTTGGTAAATGATTGAAAGTTGATTTTTGGTCTCAAACCTGCACTTGTGAGTCTATTTTTGGACCTAGGTGTTGTATTGGTCAATGGTTTATTTTAAATGGGTCAAACAAATCTTACATGTTAGAAGTGCAAAATCTGTCCTAAAAACTTATGTTTAGTAATGTGATGTGTAACGGGTCATAAAAGTGAAAACTTTTCATGGGATTAAATATGGGTTTTATACAGATCATGAGGCATTTTTGTGAATTTTCTTGAAATTCACATAGGTGCTTAAGTCATAGCAAACAACTCGTACATTTGGTATGTACCGGCAGAATTGTAAAATACGCAATAGTTCTAATAAAGTATAAAATTGGACGTGTCTAGTAAATATCACTTTTATGGGTTTTTGGCGTGAGTTTATATGAACCTTGAGTGTTCTTAATTATGTACATACAGTACTTGAAGGTACTTCAATGTGTTGATCCATTACGTGTTTATTCGTTAGGTGTTGTATTTGATTTCTCGGGGCATCCTCATCGTCGGTGATCGATTTCGTTTACGCCATAGTTACTAATACTACCACTACTACTTAAGGTGAGTCTATGGCCTCGCTCTTTACTTATTTCAAATGTTTTTACCCGCGAGGGGGATACATGCTATTTAAATGAAAATGAACATAAGTCATGAATGATTGTTGGACCCGAATGTTGCCTTGAATTGTGTTAAGTACCTAGTTGCAAAAGTCCCTAAATTCGTGAACTATTAACTATTGTCTTGCCCTTGCGAGGAGGAAATAGCCGCTTATACAATTGGTAGTACTATGGGGTTGACGACCCTATCCGAGACGAGGGCTAGTGCGTTGAGTACCCCCTGCGGACGGATAACTTGTGATAAGAGATAAGGTATAATTGCAACTGATGCCTTTAGAAGGGGCACTGGTTTCATCTGAATCACGCCAGTAATTATTACGCGGGTGATTGAGTTAACGGATTAGTGTCACGAGCTTAAACACAATTATTAGCTATTGCTAAGTATAATATCCTTGAATAATAGATTGTTTGCGCGACAATGCTATTGAATGGTCATGATTGGTTTTTAATACTTATGTTCAACTTATGATTTGATAAACCTATAGATTCGCTCAACCTTTGTGTTGAAAGTTTTAAGCATGTGTTTCAGGTAACCAAGATTGATAGCAGCGGAGCATGCGAGGATGGAAGTTGTCGTGGCTTGGCGGTCTACTTGTTTTTCCACCATTATTTAACTTAAAACTCTTTTATTTTTCTGTCATGTGAGCAAAAATGTACTTTTGGGTTGAGGTTCAGTGGGGACCTAACGCAAACTCTGTTTTGTATTATCTTGGGATTTGGAAAACCGTAGACTTGTATGTTTTTAATAATGTTAAATTTATGTTTAAACTTTTACGTCTCTTTGAGTCGTTTAATATAGCTTATGTGTGATGATAACTGCATAGCACCCAAATGTTGTAGTTCCGCTGCGCATACCATTTGGTGGGGGTGTTATACCTTGATGGATTGCTCTTTGTGGCCAAGGTACGCTTTCGTTCTTCCACACGCCCTTTGATCATTCTGTTGATCATTACTTGACTATATGCTTGTTTTTTGCATCCTTGCCTTGACATTTTTTTGTGGTTTGTGATTCTTTTCTTTTATCCTCTCAAACCTTCATTACTTGGATACTTGACTCACTATGGTGATGTAGAGTGAGTTAGTAGTAGCTTAAAGTATCAAGCATGATTTCTATGGTTTGCACCCATACGGTTAGTAGGCCCTTTATGGGAGAGAAAGTGAATCAATACCTTGCTCATATTTTGGTTTAGACTAAGACTATTATTGAAAGTGATCTTAGTCTATGCATCAATAATTGCTTTGTGTTTATTCATTACCAAAGCCGTTTAACGTTTCGCCGGAAAGGCACGTCTTAAACCACTATATATGACACAAGCTCTTCGTCTCCATGATTTGAAGATTGTCATTAATCCCTTGGGCATTGATCTTAGTCTTGATTCACTTCCCTTGACTTCTCTCAACTTTGCCTTTTCGCTACGAGTAGTCGTTTGTCCGTTTTGGTTCTTTTCGATTTCGATTCAACTCGTAATCCTTCATTAAGGCATATTGATTAGTGTTATGATGATCCAAATGATATTCTAAAAGGTTTAAGATATATTTTTAAGTATTTTAGAAAATTTGGTTTTAAAAATTTTGGCGTGTTTCATTGATAAAAAACAGCCTCTACAGGCGGTTCTTTATCTCTGGCGGCTCAAACCTGCGGTTCCTTATCGATAAGGTACCGCGGGCAGTAAAGTTTGTCAGAGCGCCAGTTTTATTAAAATAATCTTTTTCAAACCAAACCCTCTCTCTCCCAAAAACACACACCGACGGGTTTCACCTTTTCCACAATTGTTAAAGCTTCAAAAATCTTCAATCACTCAAATTAATTTATTCCAAGTTGTGGGTTTCACTCATCCTTCATCAAACATCAAATAATTGTAAGTACTTTCTTTCAATTTCATCTATTTTGTTCTAGGGTTCATCCTTTCATAATTGGGGATTTTTAAAATTGAAATTGAATTAGAACCTTAATAGGAATATGGGTTGACATGGTTATTTTACTATGATTCCTTAGGTTCATATTCATTAAGATTTCACTAAAACCCACTTGTAGAACAAATCCGAATTTTGGCTAAATGATCTTGGTTAAAAGATGGAATTGAGATGAACCCATGAACAAATAGGTAGTTGCATTGTTAATGCTTACCTAAAACCTTGTTTTGAAAAACCAATGTCCTAGTCCATTGTTGATCCAACATAGTTCATATGTTCTTGATTAATAATGGAATAGATACATTGTGAGAATGAGAATGATATGGATTCAACCCTTTGTTTGTCAAGTAATTGATATAACACATTCTCATATTTTTGAGTTTGGATTTTATTTTTCATATGAGTGATTGGAAAAATATTTTCTTATGTTTATATTAGGTACTAATCATGCCTTCTCAATACCAAAAGGATCATCAACTCACTAGAGAATACATGCCAAACCTTTCCCAAACATATGCTTCCACTCAACTTCGAAACTCCTTTCCATCCCTTTCTACTCGATGTTTCCATGAGGGTAGAGTTGTTGATGAGGGAATAACGGGTTATGACTATATCCAATCTATGTTTGAGCTTTCGTGGTTTGATTGCTTGCTCAACATAGAAGAAGATATTTACCCCTTATTTCTTATAGAATTCTTTAGCACTTACTCCATGTTTGAATACAATGGCGAAATCTTCATTCGATTCTTGTTGAATGATCAAATGATTCAATACTCTCTTGAAAATTTTGGTGAAATTCTTTGTGTGACATATGAAGGCACTTGTCGTTTCACAGATAAATGGAGACTTGATGCTCTTTTGGAATCCTACGATAAACCTCCAAATGACCACACCGAAATTGATCCGGAGTTTATCCTTGACATCATTTCGAAAGAGCGTGATGGAAACGTTGTGAGAAGCCTTCATTCTAATGTGCGAAATGTGAATCGCTATGAAGTGCTCTCTAGCGACCTTAAGGATTTTATGGTCCAATGGGAAAATATCCTTAGGGAGAATGTATTTTGTATTGGTGGAAACCGAGATCATATCCCGGCTTGTATGGTGCATATGTTGAGTTGCATCTATACATCAACCAAGTACAATTTGGCATTCTATATCGCTCGACGAATAAATTATGCTCTTTCAAAGCCCAAAACAAACCTTCCCTATGCTATGCTTCTTACTCGCCTTTTCAAAAGGGTTGCTCATGACTTTCCCCACCTCTAACTTTATCGCTTTCACCCGGTTCATCGGGTTATGTTGCCTATTCAAGAGGTATATGCAAGAAAGCCTAGAAGTGATCGAGGTTCGCGAAAATCCGATCATCAAGAGATGGATGATGAGGACACCTATATGCCAACAAGTGATGGTGATGGCATAGGTTCTAGTTCCCACTTCAACTCTTCGAGTAATTCCCACCCATCCTCAAACTCATTCGTGGATGGACTTGAAGACTTAGCTCCTTCACCTCATTATTCCTCTAGTGAAGTACCGGAAGATCTCAATATGGAGCATCTCTACCGTGAAAATCTTAGGACTCGAGGTGAATTACATGAACATCGGGTTGAGTCAAGGAAGGGATTCAAGTATTTGGGGAATATGATCAAGGGATTGGGCAAGAAAAGAAGGTGAAGACTTTGAAGTGTTTTCAAAGAATACATGTTGGTAAACATGTAATGTTGAACAACTTTTATCTTGGATGTGTATTAACTAAATTCTACTTGTTTGGATTATTTGTTATTTATCCTAAATGTTTGCCATTGTGATTATGATTTGCATAGCTTTGTGCATCCTATGTGTTAGTTAGCTTCCTAGATTTTAGTCAATAGTTAACTTTGGCTTGAAAAATCCTTTGGTAAAAATCTGGGCTAACCAAAGTTTGAGGAAGTACCTTTTTGAACACCACTGGTCGCGGTTCCTTATAGACCCGCGGTACCTTATTGATAAGGAGCCGTCGCCCCTAGATAAGGAACCGCCGGCTACTGTGTCCGACAGAATCTTTGCTTTACACTATTTTCCTTAATCTGTGTAAACCTTGCTTGATTTTTTGCAAAAACCTGCACATTTCCTAAACTAGGTTAGATAAATTCATTGTTCACATAAAATGTTTTTAACCTATTACTAGTTTGGATCATCCCCTCACCATTTTAAACCCACCTTGTTAACCATGTTCTTCACACATCAAACCATTCTTCCTTAAACCTTAAACCTTTCATTTCAACCATGGTTTCTATAAGAAGCTCAAACTCATCCAAAACCTCCACCATAAAAAAATATTAAGATTAAGATTAAAATGGCTAAACCTAACTCCTCACCCTTTCACACTCCCAAGAATGAGATTGTCCCAATTCTCATTTCTTCATCAAACTCACCTCCTCTTGCTCCATGCAAGACTTCATCAACCCATGGAACCAACCATTCTCATGGTTCTACCTCCTCTTCATTCCAATCTAGGATGAATGATCTTTTCTCACCATTCACTCCAAGTAATCTCTTGGATGTGACTACCCAACCACAACCCATCCAAAGCATTCCAATTGTGAATGACTTTGATGATACCTTTGTGACTTAACCATTTACCCCTCCAAACTCACCCTTTTCACCCTTGGAGAGCATGCCTCCACACTCACCCACAACACCCTTGGAGAACATACCTCCTCCACCTCCACCTCCCTCAAACACTCCCATTTTAGGTGTTCCACTTCCCTTCTTTATGGGCGATCCTTACTTCCTTGGGTTCCTAGAAGCTCATGGTTCTCATTGTCCATGTTGCCTCTACAATAACTACATCATTCAAAACCTTAGGATGGAGATGTTGGGACTTCACATGAGGTTGCAAGATTTCTTGCTCACCTTGTTTAACATGCCTCCTCCTAGGAGATGAATGGTGATTTTCTTTAAAAAATAAAGAAAATTCAAGCCAAGAAAGATTACTAATCAAGACCTAGTTTTTATCTATCTTTAGTTTAGTTAATTGTTTTTCTTTATTTCCTTTATGTATCTCTTTCATGAGTGTTTTATGAGAATGAATTATGGACTTAGCATTGTGTGTTTCTATCTTTATGTGCACATTAATCAACTTTAATTCCAAATTAAAATTGAACCTAAATCTGTCACAACCTCTAAATGTTGACTAAAATTGGTTCAAAATGGTATCCAAATTTTTTGTCACCCTTTGTCAAGACATTCTTGGTGAATGTGTTGCTTTTATGCAACCCTAGCACAATTTAGTGCTAATAGAGGTAAAATTCCAAGATTTGCAATTTTTTGAAAAAGTCTTAGTTTTTCTCAAAACCCTGAAAAATCAAGGTTTCAAGTCCACTGCACGCGGCTCCTTAAAGTCGCGCGATTCCTTAAGTGATAAGGAACCGCCGGTCCCTATAAGGTACCGCGGACAGAAAGCCATTTTATGGCTCGTTTTTGGTCTTTCTCCATCACCCTATTCCCAGTCAAGATTCCATGTTTACTCAATTTGACTAAACATTCCTTGACACTTTACATTGGATTTTCAATCCCTACCTTGTATACTTTCTTCTTATACCCCCACCTTGAGATCTCATTCTCACACCTCAACAATGCCTAACTCATCCTTTCATAACCTTGACATTTCATTGTCACAAACCTCCTCAACCAAAGCTTCCTCATCCAAGCTTTCCAAGAAACCAAAAATCTCGGTTAGACCTATTTGGATCAAGAAAAATGAACCCACTTCATCCAAACCACCTAAGAACCCCAGCTTCTCTCCAATCAAGTATTGGAATGAGACCTACTCCATTAACCCATCACCGGAGAAAAGGAAAATCTCCCCCACCACCAAAACCCTTTGACACCCCTCAACTCAATGATCTTTCAACCTTCCCAAACCTCACAAGGCATTGTGATAACATTACCTACCCACTCTCCTCACCACCACCAAACCCTAGGTGTGATGGCCTTCCCCCATCAACTAAATTTGTGTTGCATCATGGATCCTCGTGTGCTTGTTGTCGATTTCAACAAATTGAACTTGCTCATGTGTATGAGAAGTTAAATTTTCTTGAATTCCTCCTCACTCTACCTCCTCTCAAAGTTTTGTTCCCGTGGACAAAACTTCGAATGATGCATCGTCGTCTTATTTTTCCATCTAAAGGGGTACACTCCCTTGGAGCCAATAAAACTTTAGTCGTTTTAGAGTCATTAGTTTTTTTTAAGCAATCTTGGAAAATTATCACTATTAGACTAGCTTATGCTTTGTAGTTTATTTTCCATATCTTTTGCTTTAGATACTCATATTATGTGTATGACTATCTACTTTCTTTGTCTTTTTCATATTTATGTAATATGAAATCTTTGTGTTGTGTTTGTTTTCTTTATTTGATCATTCTCTCTTCCTTTTGAGTTGATTGTGGTTAATCTTTACAATTGTTTATGGGTGATTCCATCAATTCTAAATTTTAACCCCTTGGCAAATTTATCATCTTAATTGGTTGGATGTTTCCTTTCTACCTCCATTCCACCAATTGAACCTTGATTTTGTCATTTACCTTTTTGGACATACTTAGCAAATACTTGCTTCTAATTTGAGATTTCTTCTCCTTCTCCCCCTCTCAAGTTACTTAGTAGGTAGTGATCATATATACATTGGTGTTTCTTTCCTTTCTACTAACCTTTGTGTAGCATGTCACCTTAGCTCATACACTTGGTTCCCCAAGCAAGGGGGAGCAACCACCAAGGGGGAGCTACTAGCAAAGTCCGGTTATCTTCAAAGACTTGTGCTTACCTTTTTGCTACGACAAAGGGGGAGAAATGATAGTGATAAACTCGTTAATAATTCTATATTTTGTGTTTTTAAGTTAATGAGTTTATAGTTTGTCATAATCAAAAAGGGGGAGATTTTTAATGCAAGTGATGCCTAAAAACATTATTAATGTTAACTAATTTTTCTTAGTTTTGATCAGAACAAACTATACAACACATTTAGTGTAAAACACAAAACGAATTATTTAACTAACACTATCATCAAGGTAATGATCATATCACTAACCTTTCTTAATCATACTTAGTGATCATCAAAGTGACTATCCTTAAAACTCACTTTTGTTAATATGACAAAAGTTTTTTTTAATAAACTTTCTTTTTAAGAAAATGTTTTATTAAAATAGAAAATGTAAATTTGAAAATGGCATATTCCATATGCCATAAGAATATCCTTTGAAGGTTTAAAAAACCTCAGATATTCCTACCCCACTAAAAGATAAAAAAGGGAGCGGACTCTACTGGGCGGTACCTTAAATAGCTAGGCGGTTCCTTAGCGATATGGAACCGCCGGCTAGATAAGGATCCGCGCCCAGCTAGCCGTTTGACTTTGTCTTCTATAAATAGTGGATCAAATCTCATTTTCCAACAAGCCTATTGGACGTTTTTCTCAGCCCCCTTTCTCTTTTCTATAGCATAATCATTAGTAAATGATCACTTAAAGTGTTAAGTATGTTTACATATGATTATCCTCTTGATCCCCTCCTTTACCTTGTCCAATGAGAAGATCACTCACTCACTAGTGTTGTGATAAAGATGAATCCATGAATTAGTCATGTTCATCATGTTAGCCCTTTTATTTTTGTTAATCCATTTGTAATTAGGAAATACTTGGACTAGTTGTGTTCATCTAAGCTATTTGTGAATACTTGGATTTGTTGTGTACATCCATTGCATATGTGTTTGCTTGGATTTGTGTTGTGTAGATCCAAGCTACATGTGTGTACTTGGATATGTCTAGTTGAGTTGTAATAGATTTGTGTAGTAGTTCTCACTAAACTATAAAGTGATGTGGTTGTGTCTTGTGAGTTCTCACTAAACTTGAAAGTGATTATTAGTTGTGTTGTGTGAAGTTCTCACTTAGCTTCAAAGTGAAGAGTCGTGAAGATTGGTTCTAGCTTTGGATTAGAACTCGACATTTAGCTTAGTGTCGGAAAATAATGTAAGCGACGATGTAAGGCTTTCTCCGCCAAGAAGGGAGCTTGTGGATATAGTGGAAATCTCGAGTAGGTGTACTCAAGGAGTGGAGCAGAAACGAGGATAGAGCCTCGTTGTCGAACCACTATAAATCTTGGTGTCTTGTCACTAGGTTGTCTCTTTCCTTACTCTTTACTTATTTCATTATCATTATACTTATTGCTAATGCATTTGAATTGAACCTAATCATTATACAACTTAGCTTCAAGTAAAAGATAGTTTTGATACACACTTAATTCAAAGTAATTTAAATTAGGTGACTAATTGAAGAGAAACTACTCAACCCCCCTCCCCCTCTAGTTTCTACAGATTGGGTCTGTTAAACAAGGGGGTAATTCTTTATCTGACTATTATCACAGACTGAACTCTCTTTGGAGAGAGTTTGATGGTGTTTCTAAAATTCCTAAATGTGTTCGTGTTGTTAAATGCTCCTGTTCTACTAGCACTGAAATGCCTTTACATCATCAAATCATGAGGCTTATGCAGTTCCTAATGGAGCTTGATGAATGTTATCAACCTGTTAGAACTGCACTTCTCACCAGGGATCCACTTCCTGATGTTAAGGAAGCCTATGTCACTGTATCTAGATAGGAATCCCATAGGGGTGTTCCTGAGAACTCTGACCATACAGAAAAAAATTGAATGCTACTTCTTTTCCTGTTAAGACCTTTAACCAAAATAGGAGGAGTACTTCCAATGCTCCTAATAGAACCCCTAACAAGGGAAATGGGTCCAAAAGTTATAGGGGTCCTAACCCTAACCTTTTGTGCACTCATTGCAGTCAAATTTGTCATACTGTTGATAGATGCTTTGAATTGGTTGGTTATCCTGCTGGTTACAAAAAGGGGGTAATAGTCAAAGGCAAACTGGTTTTAAATCTAACTTTAACGCTAATTGTGACATTAAAACTGGAGAAAAACAGGCTTCCACTTGTAATTCTCCAAACTCTTTCACCACTGAACAAATGCAGAAGCCTCTTAATCTGATCAATGACACCTTTGGCAACACTCATTCCAATATGGCAGGTATAATCTCCTTCTTTAATGCTAATGTTTGGTTTGGTATTAATTTTTCCAAGTTTTTTTGTGGAAACCCTAAATTTTTTGTCCAAAACATAACTTTGGGATGGATTATAGATTCTGGGGCAAACCAACACCTTACCACTTCCACAGTTGGTATGTTCAATGTTGTTGACATTTTCAATCTCAACATTTCTGTTGGTCATCCCAATGGCACTATTACCAATATTATTCACATTGGTGACCTCAAGCTCTCTAATAATGTTGTTCTTCATGATGTGTTGGTTGTGCCTAGATATTGTGTTAGCTTGTTGTTTGTTAAAAAACTTATTAAAGATAGCAAATTGTTTGTTGGTTTTGATGAAGATAAATGTTATATTCAGGACTTGGCCAAGGGGACCATTCTGGGAACTGGTAGTGAATCTGGGGGGCTCTATTTGTTTGATGACCTTAAGACTCAGAGCTTAGGTACTGTTAACACTGCCATGACTTTTAACACCTCTAAGGATATCTGGCACTGCAGGCTTGGTCATCCCTCTGACCAAGTCCTCAATGCTCTCAAGACTGACCTTAAACTTTCCAAAAACACCACCATTTCTGTTTGCGAAACTTGTCATAGGGTTAAACAAACAACGGAACCTTTTCCCTTGAGTGATCACAAATCCAATCAGCTTGGTGACCTTGTTCACTTGGACTTGTGGTACTGATCGTGTTATATTGTGTAATGGGTTCTACCTTTTCAAGTTTCTAACGAAGGAGGGTATGGAACAAGTTATGGAACATGGTCCATGGACGATTCGGTTATCTCCTCTTTTACTTAACATATGGAAGACTACTACTAAACTGATAAAAGAGGAAGTATTGTCGATTCATGTATGGGTTAAATTACATAAAATCCCTATTGCAGCTTACTTGCTTGATAGTTACACAAGGGATATGTGCCTTAACCCTTGGGGTCGAAGTACGTATGCACGAGTCCTCATCGAGATGCCTGCGGATAGGATGTTTGTGGACTCGTTGGTGGTGGCTATTCCTTCGGAGGATGAATTTGGCAACTCTAGGGAGCAGGTTGATGTAGAATA
>JANFOE010002908.1:0-38825 GCA_025667525.1 Glebionis coronaria
TGTGCTAAATAGGATGAAAAGAGCCACATCACTACATCAAGGATTATAAACAAGAAGACCAGATACAGGAGCATTACCGCTCCCCTTAACAAAGGCATGTATCCTTGTCAGATCTATTATCTTTTTATCATTTGCTTGCTGCTTTCCAGGAATTGACTTCGCTTACTTACTCGGTTTTTGGAGCACCTTGTGAGTGAAGGAAGCAAACATGTAGCAATAAAAATCCAGAATACTTCATCGTGACCAACCCCTATTAGGATTAACGTTTTGTTTTTGCAGCCTAGAAGATTGGCTGACCTCGAACTATTGTACAAGGTAATCCTGTTACAGAAAGCACAGATTGATCAGCTCTGGAAAATGGATGCGGCATGATTTTAATTACAAGAAAACCTAGTATTTAAAACTTTGCCTATTTCAGTCTGATAATCTGCTGCTAATAAGGTTAAAAGTACCAACTTGTGTAATTTTATGTACCTCTTTACTCTAAATAATCAGAATAAGCAGTTTTAGCCAAGCACTAAAAACTGCATATATTTTATTGAAAATTAAGCATATAGGCACTTGAAAAAGTTAACATAAAAATCCAGTTACATATTCACTGTTATAGGTCAATGGCAATGGTTCTACAGTCTAATATCTCATTATGCAATTAACCATATTAGGTTTGTTTGGGATTGCTTATTTACACTGACATATAAACAGGTTTATCTAATCCTCAGAGCTGCAATAGCAGCTATATAATGATAATAATTTGTAACAAAGGCCAGGTAACTTACATATATCCGACTCAAATAAGTTAGGCTTTCTTCTTGACCTCCATTACTTTTTGCTCGAGTGAAGAAATGCCATACACCTGTGGCTTATCAACATATAACATTTCCCTCTAAACGGAGGGAGCTTATAAGAAGTAGCAAGACAATACCTCCCGGACATTATTAGATACAGATATTGGTACAAGAACTTACTAAGTTTAAGATAGATACACGTAATATATAAAAAAAGTTAACTGAGATCATTATTTCTTATTAAATAGAAAAAAAAGTTGAGTATATGAACATTGGGCATGAAATATGTAATAAATAATTCCCCCTTGATTTGAAAATGAACACGTATTTGTTGCCTCTAAAGAATGCAACTAGGCACCGTTTGTGTTACAACCTAACAATCGACAAGCCCTATGCAGAGGTTAGTGATGTTGGTCCTTTTGGAGCAGTGGTTGGACATGTTGAATGTGACTTTCATTCGTTACCTTTCGTTATGAACATGCCTATGCAAATTAGAATTTACAGAATTATTTTTAATTGTATTCTAAACTTACCTTCTGCAATTGTATGTTCACTGGCAGGATTGGAACAAAGGATGGAATTTGAAACTATCAATCTCACAAAACGTGTTTTGGAACTTAGCCCGAGTATTGGTCTGATGGAGGCATGTTTTCCACCAATGAATTGTTATCCTATCAGACATCATCATCCTATAGATATATTACATCACAGTCAAACTGGCAGTCACAGCTGGGAATTCACAGTCCCATTGAGTATGAGAATAATGTGGCCAGTGTCCCACGTGCAGAGGATGTCGGGGTGTCATCTCTTTGGTCTGGAGGTGACTTTCTTTGTCTAAAATTAGTTTCAGTTTTCTCATATTATTTCTACATTTAGGTTTTTGGTATTTGCTTACTCTTTGTAATTCTGCTTCAGGTTTCACTAAACAACCATCTGCGAATGAGGCTATAGGGTTCACACATAGTCCTTCTGACAGTGACAAATGGATCATAAAGGGGTGTTTGGGATTTCTGTTGTAAACCAGATTATGTGTTTGTAAAATGGTGTTTTATATAAGCAATTATTAGCCTCATTTTGCTTTTCGAAAATTGTGTTTTCTCTCTAAAGAAACACAAATAATATATATTTATTCATCACTCGTAGGTTCCAATCGGAGAGAAGGTCATATGCACAATGTGATCTCTCTTTTCATCTTTCTGGTATGCATTCAGTTTCCTCTACATGTTATTCATTCCGCAACGGGTGGGATGCGTGTTATATTGGCTTCAAACTGTGGGACTGTCATGGAAGTTGGTATTACCATCATTGTGACTTCTGGTTGGTTATGCAGCTATTGGTTGTGTCAAAGTTTATCGGAGTTGAAAACAATCTTCTTGAGGATAATGCTCTATTGTAAGTGTCTTCTTTTGTGCAATCCTCTTTATAATCTATACACTATTGTATGCACTTTAAACAGGTTCTTGGTTTATGTGAGTAATTTGTGTTTATTTGGTTATGGTTTGTGTGACAGATGTTATGTCTAAATTCGTTACGATTAATGTATAACACACTTTGCTTAGAAAATTGAGCAATACTATAAATGAATAGCCCATTAAGAATATTAATACGTAATGTTCTGTAAAATAAATATATTGAATAATATTTGCAAGCACAGGCAGAGGCTAATCGAGTTGTCCATGAAGAATATAGAGAAACGAAAGTGAGAGAATCATTTGTGGTATTTGTTTGAATTTCAACATGTTCAATCAAGAATCATGTTGTCCACAGGTGTGTTTGGTAGCACATTTAGGTATTTTTTATTTGAATATGCATTTTTCAGATATTTATTCAGCCTGATGAGTTGAGGGACTTTTCGGAGACCAGTATCGAAGGTATGAAGCCTAAGTTCAGCTAACTGATTCAAAAAATGGGTTCACATCTTTCATAAAACTAAGACCTCCCATGACAAATCAACGAATTTGATCTTGAGCTCATTCGTGGTAGTCGTCTGTATTTCGACACGTTCATCAAGAAAATCAGGTTGTGCACAGGTGTGTTCAGTAGCGCATTTAGGTATTTTTTTTCTGAATATTTTTTTTTCTTTTTTATGTTGACGGTATCCAGTATTCATGATCCCATCCCTTCATTTCACTTAGAAGGTTGCAAAAATACATGTGCAGATTCTTTAGTTGTTAAAGAAAGAAAGCTCCTAGATAGTGTACATTGGAAATTTGGAATCAGTCGTTTGTGAAGAGTGATGACTTCATTTCAGTTGTGGCCCTTGTGAAAAGTTTTGATGGTGATTTGAGTTGCTCACAAGAAGCGACGAGTGTGAAGACGTCATATGTTTAGGTGCTTGCAGCCATTATACAAAGTAATGTACAGATATTTGCAGCCTTTAGTGATAAGCAGAGAGGCGTTTTGCAGCCGTTATACAAGTGTTCTTTTATAAAAGACTATTGTTGTCAACAGTTACTGATTGGAATCTAATTAAAAGACTATTGTATTGGCTGTATTTTTTACCTTTTGTATTGGCTCTACTTTTTACATACCTTAGATATTGTTATCAGCAACTCACTGTTGGCTGACATAGTATAGATTTCTTACCGAGTGGATGACAAAACATATGAGTGGGATTTTTTTTAATGAGAACATATTTACCTCCATGACAACATTATGGCATTGAGAATTCATTACGATGCAAGTATGTATTCTAATATTAGTTTAATAACTAATAATAATGATCCAACCCCAGCTAACCCATATGCACGAACACCGTGAGCCCATTAACTAATAAAAATGACTAATTCAATGCATGAAGACCGTGAGCCATGTTGACCCATTTGTTTTCCAAATTTCTTTAGTAAATGTTACGTAGTAATATTATTTTTTGAAATAGAATATGACGATACTATTTTTTTCCAATTTATAATACTAGCATGAACCCGTGCAAAGCGGCGACGAGTACTCATAATCATTTTCTAAGCTAACAAATAGTAATCTCTTATCCATTAAGTTTGTATTGTTGAAGTTGCAAAAAATCAAAAAAAACTTCTAAATTTTAAAAAAATGAATAGTTAATAAAAATATAAGATATTGAATTAAAAAGCATAAAATTTTAGAAAATATGGTGAAATTAGATCATAAAAATAATAAATAAATAAAAAGATTTTTTAATTTAAAAGAAAAAATGTTATTTAAATAAGTTGTTACAAAAGTTTGTTAAAAAGGTTATTAGAAAGGGTTATAATATATAATGTTAATAAAAATATCAACAACTTGCTTTATTTAGTAGGAAAAAAAGTTTGAATTTTCAGCCTTCATATTTTAAAAAGGTCCCAAATATTTTATAAAGTAGTATAGATAACATTAAAAAGTTTTAGCAGCTTACAGTTTTGAAAATTTTAGTCGTTATTGAAAGTCATACCCCCAAATAACTATTACCGTACAAAATTAAACTTATAAAAAGTGCCTACATAATGCACAAATAGGTAAATGCTAATCTCTAATTTTGTTGCACCAAATGTTATAACTTCTTTTTACACTGAAAGTTATAAATTTGTTGCATGAATTGTTGGTTATGTCAACAAAGGTATCACATTTGCATAATTTTTAGAAAAAATATACAACATAGTCAATCAAGTATTGTATTAGTCATGAGTAATATAATTAATTTCAATCCAAACATTTGTGTTATATTACAAGTCATGAAAAGAGAATTTTTCAAGTCTTTGGAATTAGTGTTATATTAAATTCTAAAAAGAATAGGAATCTATTAGTGTTATCTTTGGAAAATATTTGGCTAAGTATTGATGTTTTAAAAGTCATATAGTCTTTTCTACAAGTCTTTGTCATTAGTGTTATATTAAATTCTAAAAAGAGCACTAAAAGGCATGGAACGGTCCATTATTTTTGTCCTCAAACACCAAAATTTGGCTAAATCTCTTCACCATGAAAGTATTGCGAGTGTCTTATTCACATATTCCTTTTCATTTAGTTCTAAAAAACTAACCATGTCCATTGTTAAGTTAGTGATAATTGATGGTTGTCGTATGTTACTTTTCACTAAAACAAGAGGGATTCATTCGACAAGAGAGTAACAAAGTATGATAAAGTTAAAAGGCTATTGGCGTAACAGAGGGAATCATTCGACAAGGGAGAAACAGAGTATGAAAGAGTTAAAAGGCTCGTGACGTATGCTAAAGTTTTGAGGGCATGGTCTAGATGGGCCGATAAAACACTGCTAATATAGAATGTATAATATTTTAAAATATATTTGCATAGAAAAATATAATATGTAAAGTTTAGTTTTGATTAGTTGTTTATTATGGTTTAAGATTTGAATGAGATATTTCAAAACAATGTACCTAAAGTTATTACTACTAGAAACTCTGACAATAAATGGTGTATAAACCAAATCAAAATTTTGTAGAAGTTTAGATTGGAAAAATCCAAACCACATAAATGCGCAAATGAGGCTGGCGCAAACCATAACGTGTTAATTGTGTTAATGCCTATTAACGACTTATGACAACATTTTTCAAGGTTAGATTATCTAAAATATAATGTGAATTTATTTACCCTTTTCAAAAAACTTAATACAACTTTTATGTAGTTACTTTAAAAACGAAAAATAAACTTACCAATATAATAAAAACAAATATTTGGCCAATATTACTACGGTTATTTAGAAAATCTTTGTAAAGTATACCATTTTTTAAACACCAATACTAATTATTTAGAGATGACATTGCATTTAGTTACTTTAATTTAATTGATAATAGGATAAACTTTAATCTGAATACAAGCAAGCAGGAGCTACAATCTATACATGCTCTTATACGTACCTGATTCAGCCGGCTTTGCATCGAAATATTACCAGATAATAGGGAACTAAACAATGTTTTAATTTTTTAATTCGATATCTCTTACAAAAATTCACCTGTTGTCGTTTTGGGAGGAAGCATCAAGCTCTTTCCCGATAATTACTCTTAAATCATCTCACATGACACCATTCAGAACATTCACCAATTTTAAAAAGCAAAAAGTATAAGACCACATAAAATTTATGGTTGCAAGCGGTTCTGAATAAAATATGCGTCGATATGAAAAAACATAGTTAA
The DNA here is from genome assembly GCA_025667525.1 of Glebionis coronaria. NCBI lineage: Eukaryota > Viridiplantae > Streptophyta > Magnoliopsida > Asterales > Asteraceae > Glebionis > Glebionis coronaria. The sequence goes on from JANFOE010002908.1 coordinate 5,888, forward strand.
CAAACATGTTGACAATGAATCTTCATGTGGATGGGGAAATAATTTTACGCCTTTTTATGTGGATCTTTACAATAAATATTTTGGTACATGGTTAAAACGAATCCAATGTCTAAAATTAAGAACAAATGTTATTTTTTTCTTTCACTAATGCTTATTAACTTATATTAAAAAACATAATTAACGATATATTAATTGATTCGATGGTAAAATCGGTAACACAATGACACGAATGGATTAACCTGATGGTCGAATCAGTGAACTGTTTATTCAAACGAGTTGACACGATAATCGAACCCGTGACTCAAAGACTTGACCGGATTAATCCGTGATCAATCTCGTGACCCAATGACTCCAATAATCTAAAATTAAAAATATAGAACCGTTGCGGTTACGCTTTAGCCGATTTTTTGCAAATTTGCCTACCTTAAAAAAAATTATATCTAAGTTTAATACATAAATTCATTAATAAATTTACACACAGAATATAAAAGCATGACCTAAAACCTATATAAGATCACTAGCATCGTACCCGCGCAATGCAGCGACGATTACCCAATAACTACTTTTTAGCGAACAAATATTACAATTTTACTAAGGTTCAAATTAAAGTTAAAGTAGTAAAAAAATTAAATTAACTCATTAAAAACGAAAAAATTAAAATTGAATAAAATTATATCAAAATAGATGTTGAATTAAAGAGCAGGAAATTTTAGAAAATATGATGAAATTAGATTATAAAAAAAATAAATATATCAAAAGATATTTCAATTTAAAGATAAAAGTTTTTTTAATTCTTTGTTACTAAGGTTGTTACAAAAGTTTGTTATAAAAACATATGGATGGATGTGATCAATTTAACAAAATATGATTTAAGGGTTTAATATTAATTTTCATATATTAATTTTTGGTTTGGAGTTAGATTTGGAAACTTTAGGTTCGAGATTAAGATCGGAGTTAAGATCAGAGTTAGTCTCTTTATATAATAGTATATAGATTAACCACTACAAAAACTTAATTACAACACCTAAATGAATTTCACAATAATTAATATTGTACATTTAAAAAAATAAGAAAAACAAAAATCAAAAGTTGTACTCGCTTATGGTCAAACTTTACTATTTTTTATCTTTCAATTTTAATTGAATTCATTAAGCACAATCTTAGAAACACTTGATGATATAACAAACGAAAACAAAACAACAAACATTAATTCTATGCTTAAAAATATATAACTTTTAACACTAATATTTACCCAAAAAATGTAAACGATAATTAGACGTCATACCCGCCCATCGGGCGGGTTTTGCAACTAGTATATATATATATATATGTATATATATATATATACGTATATATATATATATATATACGTGTATATATATACGTATATATATATATATATATATATATACGTATATATATATATATATATATATATATATATATATATATATATATATATATATATACTAGTTGCAAAACCCGTCCGATGGACGGGTATGACTTGTAATTATCGTTTACATTTTTTACTTAGCTAAATATTGGTAAAACTTTCTTATACAGTATTTTTTAAGCATGGTAGAAATGTTTGTTAAATTTTTTTATATTAGTTATATTAAGTATATTTTATAATTTTCGTCATAAGAGTATAGATAGTGTATCAACTTTATTTTAAATTTTATATATAAAACATCAAATAACTTAAACGTTAAATAATTTAAAAATTAGAAGTAGTTTTTTTAATAAGATAAATTATTATAAGATTTAGAATAAGTTGAAAGAATGTATAGATGAAAAAAATGTGATAATCATTCATAACTTGATAGACAAACCCAATCCGTTAATTAATACAATGTACTTTTAGGGATATTTGGATGTGTTTTTTAATCAAATTATGAGAGAAAACAATATTTTGATGTTAAATGAGGTTACAAAGTATGACAATTAATGTCATTAATAGTAGAATAATAACATGAAATACATCCATGACTATACAAATAAAAACCATAAAATATGAAGTTTCAAATTATGGGACCGTCAAGTACAAAACATAAAAAGAATATATGTATACGTCTGATGTCTCTGTACGTAGAAGTTGTTTTCATAAATTAAACAAATTAAGAGGACCCCGAATTAAATGTTAACCTTCTAGGATGGATAAATCATGTATACTATTTTTCCAAGGCTAAAGCGTGTGCATATTCCGTTTCCTAGAGAACCACTACTTATAAAGACACCATGATTCTAGAGAGGATATTTTAGTGGCAAGACCTCGTCACAAGAGTATTTTACGATTATTACATGTACAGTAAGTGGATGATGAGTATTACCATGTACCTTTCTCTCTAACTTCTCAAAATATAGTGCAAACTTTTTACGGGGGTTCAAATGTTGCGCTGAAATTGGTATATGAAGACAACATATGCTTACAATCAAAAACTCAAAATTTTCAACATAAAAAGGTTAATTTCATATACCCAATTAAAACTCTTTAATAACATATTTACCCAATAAAAAATTATAATGACATATTTATCCAATTTAATTATTAAATTTGTCATATGTATCCACAACACAAATTTACTATGTTAAAAAATATTAATAATAATCAATGACAAATTCTTTGACTAATTTACCCTTATTTGGGGGCAAATACTCTGCTATTTACACGTTCAATTTGGTTTACAAAAATACAATAAAATACATCCTTTTTGTTCTTCTATATCTCGTAGAAAAGTCGTGTTACTAAAAGTTTATGTATAAATTAAACATATCATTGTTACGCTATACAGTTGACATTAACCAATCTACATACATTGCTATCTTAATTGTATGTAGACTTTGCCCAAGTATGCTGCGTATTTGAGACATGGTTATTGTTGTCTAATAGATACTCCATTCCTTCTGTTCTTTACAAAATAGATACGAAAATAATACGTTTATACATCACGGTTCTTCAGGTTTCTTTTTGGCAGTTGGCTCTAATGAGTTGTGGCTTTGTTTTTTGTTTGCTTAGAATATTAAGCACTTTGTAAAGCATAAGAACTTGAAGATTAAAAGGATAACTGTAACAAAAATATAGAATTATAATCTTATAATAGTGCCCAACATCTAAATGCAATATATCAGTAGATAGGGAGGTGTGAGTTTATAAGTGATAATTGAGGTGCTGCATTTGGCCACTCGTATGGAGTGTTTCTTGAAAAGACTTTGTCTTTAACATCATGAATGATTACAGGCTTCCGTTCTTTACTTTTGGAATGATTCTTCTCCTTTCTGGTAACTGAAGATTGTGTGTCCAGTGCCTTAACAGATAGAATGTATACCTTTTTCTTAGTTCTTTTAAGGCTGATCTTTTTTCTTCTTTTTGCTGATCTTTTGGTCTTCTTGGAAACCTGATCCAGATTCGAAGTCGCCTCAGTAGTTGCGAATGCTTCGTCTTTTGTTGGAGAAATTTCGACATCAGTCCTGAAAATAAATAAACCGAACGATATGAATTTCATATGAGAATACAGCTACTAAATAATGTGTATGATGTTAAAAAAATGTGTATGGAAAAAGCGATTTTGAGTGTTCTTACATGTGATGCAACTGTGAGATATAAAGCAAGAACTTCAGCTTTCAAGCTCATAGGAAAGATTGTGCACCCATTGTCATTATTGAATCGTGAAACTACAGTTTCTATAGCTGATAGGGTCATGGACATCTTTGACTGTCTGAGTCATATTTAAACTAACAACACATTGAGGGAAGAAGTGTGTTCATAATTGCATAATTAAAAATCATAATAGTTATACCAACTGATCATGAATTCTTCGTATCATAATACTCATCGATCCATCTAGGACTTCTTCCTTTTCAGCAAGGTTAAATCCAGTATAACAAATTTACCCAATATCTAATTCCTTCATGGGTGTTTGGCAATGCGGTTTGAAGGTTTTTTCTCATATATGCCGATTCAAAATAGGTGATGGCGACCATGAACCACAACCATTATATTAGTTGTAGCAATGAGTCCAGATAGCTTTTAAAGCAAAACTAAAACGTTATCAGAAACATGTCCAAACACCTAATATCCAGTGATAGCTACGGGAAAGTAACATCTGGCATTGAAAAAATAAGCTCCCATAGCGCCTTTCCACATTGTTACTCTTCCTCTTATTTATGTGCGACTCCATGTCCTGCATACGCGATTGAAATCTGACTCGATGCATATAAATATAGATGACATCATGTTGTTATGTCAAAATACTGTATATTAGTAATCTCTTGTTCTTTAATATTTGTTCAACATAATCTTATAATATATCCATTCGCCCGTAGGCTTCTTTTTCACCTTTTGCAATATGAGAACAATGTAAACCATAAACGTGATATGAATTGACAATGAAATCTGCTAACACCAATGTGCAAGTCGTCATAGTTGAAAGGCACACTAAGAAGTATAAATCAACTGATGTATTTTTTGCAAATATAATTAAAGGCTTAGAAACTGTTTAATGTAGTAATTGAAATAAAAAAAACAATTTAGTTACATGCAAAATGAGTAAATCAAGGTTGGAGTTTCTGAGATGTAAGTAAAAGTTGGTGTATAAAGATAAATTTGTATTTATAGGACTCAAAGAAGTCATTTAAATTTGTACGCTGCTCAAATTTGTGGCATAAGGATAATTATTTCAATCGCATGAGTAATGTTTCAATAGAACAAAAACTCAAATGTATTTTTTTATTTTTATTTAGAACGACAATTTTTTACAACTCACACTATCTCACATGTCTCCACCGAGACTTGAACCCACAACCTTTACAACTCACACTAACTATCTCAAATGTTTAATTAGCCAATACAACGATGGACGTACTAACGTAACTGGCCGCTCATATTTAACTATTTAAGGTTGATTTACAGTTGGTCAAAATCCCAAACAACCCCTAAATGCACTGCAATTATAATTACCTGTTAAGTATGGTCCAAGGGCCATTGTTATCATTTAGTTCGCCTTATGTCTGGACAATATAATCTTATAATTGCAGCCAAGATGTAGTCGTTGTATATGTAGAGATTTAAAGGTGTCATCGATGATGTAACCACATAATACTAATGTATATATACACCCATATATCCCGTGAGAAGAGATCTAAATGTGCCTCTATGATCCTTGACTGAAGGAATTGGGCAATTAGTATCAAGAACACCGTCTTGCCAAGATCTCTTTTGTTGTGTACCATCCCTGCTTTTAGGCAATATATAGTTTAATCCTACATTGCGTACATCACTTGAACTATATGGATGCTTTCTACCCATTAAATTCTAAGTGGCCAGGGTGTTGGATATTGCTTATTAGAACTAATTTTTCCTTATTCTTATTTTAGTACTTCTCTGCTTATGTGCTTATATATATGCTTGAATTTATAGCAGATAACAATTTTGAGTGTATAGCTTAAAAGAAAGCTTAAGGACATAAGATACTTTAAAGAAGCAATCCCAAACACCCACTAAAAGCTCCAATTTTTTTTACTTAAAAACCCATAAACCATTTGGATAAGGAATCACTACCCTTTCAAGGTTGTCGATTTGTTGTTAAAAGCACAATAAACAGATAAATGGTTATCCAGTTTTTTGAACAACATACCTATGACCCATTGGCAAGCGAGTACACCAATATATCTTATCGCTCTAGAAGTTATTCAGGTTCCTATAGCTATTCTGTATTTCACATGAACCAAAAAATAAAAAAGAGCTTAACAAAGGGCATAAGCGTAAGACCAGTCCTGACGAGAGGAGAATTTCATCCTAAATGGCTCATATCACGGATATATAAGAATAATAACACACCTATATCACCTCATTTCTCGGATCATCAAGGAATTTCATGACCATCCCAAGCAAAGAATTTGCCATTGGCATGACTCTTGCTGCTCTCGATGATTTTCAACAACTTCTGTATCGAGAATTCCATTTGGAAGAGCTTCTCATACTGAATACGTACTAAAGACCAACTAAAACGCAAGGGAACTAACTATAGTTTAATCAACTCACGAATTAACTATCCATTGCATATAAGTGTCGAAATTGTCCTAAAATGATGTGTAACCTGATGATTTAGGTGCATATAACTAACAATTTGACCAAGTATAATCAGATTTCGTGTATCCTAAGTTCCTAACATTAACCGCTGAGTTTGAGAATTCTTAAAGGCAAATACAAACATGTTGGTCATGTATTCCAGATACTTCTTGCTTATATTATGATATCAATGTACTGATCTTCTGGAAAACTTAGAAATCACACCAGATATTGCCGAAGCAGCGATATCAAGTGTGAATATGTTGCCACACCCGAGTCCTGGTAGGGGTGAGAGGTCAGCACGCTAGTTAAAACGTCTTCCAAGAAATGTAGGAGGAAATGATGAAAGATTGATGAAAGGACAAGTTATGGTTAGTCTCAAAAGGGACCAGAGATTTGATTTTGGGACACCCTGGAAGACCGAGTCCTGGTTTTTATAGACTCCATGTGGTCAGCCACCAAATGAGTACCTTGGCGGCATTCTTAGTGGTCCAATGTCACCCCCGGTCCATAGGGGTACCCTCTGCAACGTAATCACTCTAATTCTGACATGGGGCAACGTGGAACTGGTTATCACAAGGGATTAATAGGTTACTTAACTCTCTAAACTTGAAGCGTAACCTGCACCATTTTCCTTGTTTGTCTAAACTGAAACCACGGAATTAGCAAACATAACTATCCAGATCTTACGACTCCACACAACGATGTTCACCTTTTCCCCTGTTAATGTTTGCATATGGTAATAACACAACTATCGAAATTTTTAAGGCAAAATTCATCCGGATGCTTATCTATGTGCATAAAGATATATATTTACTGGTATAATATAGACAGGATGATACAGTCTTGTAGAATATAATAATGGACTTAATTTAAGGTTTCAAATCCAGTAACACGTTGTTGTCACTTCCCTTAAGTTTCAGATCCTTATTTCATTATAAAAAATAAGTAATTCAATCAATTGTCTTATAATTTAGCTATCGAACGGAGATCAAAACACCATTGACATCATAGATATCTCAGCAAAAAATCAAGGGTGTGAGTATTACAGAATAAGACCATAGTAAGAATGTTCAGTTGATTGACCACGTTCCTACCATTCACGGTACAATAAGTTCTTTAAAAATAGTACACACTTGTTATAACATGGAAACAAACCACCAAGCGACATGAGCTATCCTATACTTTTTATAAATACTCATTCATCCGACAGCAAGCAAGTTAAAAAAAACCTTACATTATTAACAAATAAAAGTTAACAACTATTTATTAATATAAAGATGGTAATGCAAACTCCAAAGGTTTCAGGGTCGACATTCGCAGCCTCATAATAGGTAAACTACAAATGTTTAAAGTAATTTACCTCTAGATCTCTTAAGGTGTAAAGCAAATTCAAACGCTTTTTGCAATGAGATTATTAACAGTCTTCTGTTTTTTTGTTCACTGCCAAATGTGTATTGCCTGATGTCCAAATCTTAGTATCTTTTCCAGGAATGAAAAACCTGAACACACACTGAATAATTCGGTGATAGGGAATATCTGTGATTTAAAAAAATAGGCATGAATGAAGAGATAATTTAGCTATAAAGACCATAGATCCACGTGGTCCACATAGTGGCTTGTGTGTCGTTATTGTTACAACATCAGCATATTCAAAAGGAGATGGCATAACACCAGCAGCAACCAACCCGCTAATTTGTGCTATGTTAGCTTACAGAATAGATGCGACACTCAGGTTCTGGTTGAAGCGTGGGTAGTACAGGTACTATAACAGATCAAAGGAATGGGTAAAAAAATTTCCTTCTTCCATACCGACCAGACTCTCTAGAACAACTTTGCATATATGTTTGAGAGGCCCATGTTCCATCTTGATATTGTCCTGATTACCGGTGATCATATCATCCTAAGCGGACTATGAGACTGTTGAATTCTTGAGGTAAAATTTTATTACATATGGTACTGATGGTCATCTAACGCAATTTTGATCATAGGGACCATTTTGTGTGCTTGATCCAATATTCAATATAAAAAAAGTATAAAATAATAGAGGTGGTGCGTGTAGAGATCACCAGAGAAAGATTTCTACTCACGTCTCTTAAATATATGTCGTAGTTTCAAGGCATACTCGCTATTCATATCACCCGACGATAGAAAAATAAGAAGCACCAACATCAACTCACAACCCCACTAAACACTAACCTAGCTAAAGAAAAAAAATATTACACGCATAATGAATTGATGGGAATCGCCGAATACTTGGGCATTTGGTGATGGTTAACAGTCTGAATCTGTATCGTTGCACTAAAAAAAATAAAAGGCACACTTACATAAATGGGTTCATCCAGCTTGTTTCTTGGTTCTTGGTGATCCAGATCTTGACAAGTTGGTTTTACACTCTTAACCACCAAAGTTGGACTACACTTCGAAACTGAGACATGTTCGTATAAGAGAAAACATCCAAGATAAGATATAAAATAGTGTAAGAAGACCATATTTAACATCTAGTACAAAGATAAGATATAAAATAGTGTGTGCCTTACATTTAAGACATATACCATTCCAAGGTCTACATGTTCTTCACAAAGATTTGAGCAACAAACATGCACACCACTGACTGTGCAGTTGGTCAATCTAGCTGTAGAATCATTTTACTAAACCTCGGCCATGACTTCATTCCCACATGAACAGGAAGCTTTCATGAGAATCAGTTTAGTTTTTAGTACATAACATATCTTTCCTTCTCAGCAGTGAGACTGTGTCGCAAAGAACTAATTTCTTCAATATTGGCCTACCAAAGAAGCACAATTACAATAGTAACATATTAGCGTAAGATATTAGCAATATAAAATGCACATGAGAATATCAAACACGATAACTTTCAATGGTTCTTCACAAATTTACATCAAGTTTTCTTTTTATATTCATTCAGAACATTAGAATACATCTCTGGAAAATTATGTAAGATCTTTGTAATTAAATAACATTATAAGATTATAAGAACAGTTATGCACCATGTTAATAATTTGTAATTAAACCATGTTAATCAAAATAATTTGTAATTATACCATGTTAATCAATTATTAGAATAATTAAATATAACATTATAAGATAAACAAAAATAAATAATTACCTGAACGACTTGTATCTCTAAAAAATCAAGTAAAACTCACGAATTCAAGGTAAAAAGGAGCTTTACCTTCAGCCAATTTATGTTAATCTAATACAGCTGCAAACCGTGCTTTATAGAGATATACATATTAACTTAAAAAATTAAAAGAAACATAATTTAATCATTAGGGTTTATGAATAAGATACATACCTGTTAGATTCCGGAGAAGAAGTACCAACGTGGATATGCTAATGTGGAAGATTTGGGAAGAAGATAGTTTTTAGCGTATAACCAAAGCAGAAAAGTTACGGTGAAGCTGGATATTGAGAATACAATCCATATGATCATTAGGGTTTTAGAGGATAGAAAATAAATCGTATCTCTGATCACAGGCAAATCGATCGACTATTTTGTGGAATCGAAAATTTTGATGTATGTGTTTTCTTTTATCTTATTAACAGATCAGGTATTAGTTAAATCTATTGATAAATTATTGCATATTAAATTAGTTTTGTCGTGAGCTAACACAAATATTAGCTTGGTGCTGTGGTTGAAGCTCTCTCTCCTGCAGTTGTTGACTGCAGGTCATAGTTTCGAATCTTGGCAGGATCAGTTTTTTAAATTCCCAAAATACGACCCATGGCAGAAAAGAAACGGTAAAAAATTAAAAATTAAATTAAATTGATCTTGCTGACTGGGATTAGTGCCCTGATTGATGACGTGGCAAATCCCTCCTCTTATATATAATGTAAAGATATATATATATATATATATATATATATATATATATATATATATATATATATATATATATATATATATATATATATATATATATATATATATATATATATATATATATATATATATATATATATAGGAAGGTTAACGTAGGATAATTGTTAACGTATGAAGTATAGGAAGTAACGTAAATCGTTAGATGTATTAGTATATGTTGTCATTTGGTGAACTCAGGTAAATGTCATTTTGTAAATAACATGAAAGGAAGTGGCGGTGCTCCTCCCAAGTAACGTTTTGATACATAATAAAAAGGTACATGATAGCTCACTACGAGTAACATTTTGATACATGATCTACAAAGATACATCGTTTCTCGACGTGATTAACTTTTTGATACATAATCTACAAAGAAACGCGTTACCTTGCTAAGAGTAACTTTTTTATAGATAAATATAAATGAACATTTACATGATACATAACTTCCTACACTAACTTATTTTGTAACACCCCCAAATTTACACAATTCAATACAGCGAAAGAGTCGTTGGTGTTACAAGATAGCACATTACTCACATCATAGACAACGCTTTAAAAATCGCGTCGTTTAATAATAAAGCATTTCCATTCATAAAGATCAGATTTACATAGGTTCCAAGTCATAGTATTTCATACAAGTTTTACAAAGCATTTGAATGGAAATTTGTTATTTAAGTGCGGGCCATGAATTCTTGTCGTCTTCCCGAGAATTACCTTCAAGTACCTGAGATAAAACATGTTAAAAGAAAAGGTCAGCGAAAACGCCGAGTGAATTCATAGGGTTTAATGAAATCCATTAATATAACATCGGTATAAAATTATTACCGAAAACCATTTTGTACAAATCATTGTAATAGGCCATAAAATAGCTAAAGTCATTTTATACAAATCCTTATCAAAATCATAATATAGGCTTTCGCCTTCAAAATCATTATACGAACCATTGTCGTTAAAAACATCATACAATACGTTTTATAACGTTGTATAGATTACATAAAAACCGTTATATGAATATGGTTATATAAAACCAAAACACGAACATAATATCAATAATAAGACCCTGTATTGCTAGTCAGGCAATATACCGTAATTCAATGCATAAAGCAGTATTTCGTTATTTTTGGATTATTACAAGCCGCATGACATTGTTATCTTACTAAACCAAACAACGGGTAGCTAGCCCGAAACTCATTTGCCCATCTAAATTAGCGTGTCGTCACAATAATCACGCTTGTGTAAATCTTCTCATACATAAATTCGCTTACCAATCAATGTGGCACGACGGGGATCAACCATCATGGCGCGAACTGGGGTGATCGTCTCCAAATAGTACTATTATATGCGTAAGCGTCTACCAAATCCCGGTAGTTCACAGTTCATGCTAATGGGACTTTTAGTGACATAACCTAACTTTAATTATCCATTTCATTTCATTTGTCGGGTCATATAATCATACATCGGGACATACAATCATTCGGGTCCAAATCAATAAATAAACAATTCAGGACAAATGGTGTCCTATTTTATCAAAAATAACATGTTATCTCCCTCGCGGGTTTATAAAACATTTCATAAAAACATTTAAAAGAGTACGAGGCTATGAACTCACGTTGATGTGGGAAGGCGGTTATCGGTGATTTGGATGTACGGTACGTGCTTCAATCACGGAAACCTAGACGAATAACACTTGTCTTAGACTCTTGTCCAATGACTTTATAAAAATAACAATTATGTATACATATGATGATTTTATATATATGATGATCAAGTGGGTTTATATATTCTCATTTACTCATGTTAGTGTTATGTGTTGGAAATTTTCAAGACTAGTTACACTAGTTCAATTTGTTTACATTTTGAAGCCAAATGGGCCTATTACAAGCCTAATACTATTCATTAGCCCAATTATACTTTTATTATCAGTATTATAGTTTACATGTTGGGTCCAAATGGGTTAAGCCCAATAAGTAAGTTTATAAGTGTTTTACTAACTAGTCGGGTTTATAGTCCAATAAGGCTACTTTGGCCCGTTAACGTCTATATGTTGTAAAGCTCGAGTTTTATCGGTTTTTACTTGTTGTATAAGTTTATATGTCAGTATGTGAGTTTATAAAAGTTTACATTAGACGGGTCCGACCATCTAAGTTTTATTTGACAAAAACGTTAATCTTTCGGTTTTAGCCGAAAAGACGTAAAACTTAGGATATAGTTTTATAAGTTTGGAAAAACATTTATAGTTACAATTTATATAACATATCCCATTTTAATATCAATATTTATATAACACTTTTATTATAATTATTATCCACTAGTGGGTTTTATATATTTATATATTTTATATAAATTTTGAGTGCTTATATTATATATTATTTATACAAAATTAGTCCTAAAAATCTAGTTTACTAAAATGGTCATATCTAGAATTCTACATGGAGATAGAACCCCAAATTTTTATCACAGAAAGTACATGATAATTGCTTCATTTTATTCCATTATAGCTACGGATGAATCAACCTCTAAGTATTTTATAAAATTCATCTAAAACAGTGTAGTCAGATTTGCACCCGAAACTTGTTTTGATCATATCTCACTCATTATAATGATTCCATTGTATGGCCAACTCTCACATGTGTACAAGACTCACAGCTTACTGTATATTAATTTATTCAAGTCATTTTATCAGTTTATCATAAGATTCTTTACTGTTTTATACAGCCATCATTTTATGCATGATTTTAACCTTGTTACCTATGGTTTTTCATCTCTTTAATCATATTTATCAACACTTGATCCCCACACAACATTTTTATCATCATATATTCATCATATACATATAAAATAAGAAAGAAAATACATGATTACGTAATCAAAATAACAAGAAGATGGGAAGAACAATCTTTATACCACCAAGATTGTGTAGGTATTCATCAAGGCTTGGATTTTTGATGGAGAAACTTGTGATAGATTAACACCAATATTCAAGACCACCAATATTTGTACACTCCTTGTAGAAATCAGCCCTTGGATATCACCAAATGACCATCTTGGATGTTAGGATCACCTCCAATCTTCAAGGCTTCAAGGTTTCTTCATTATATGTGTAGATAACACATAGTTTATGGCTAGAATTGATCAAAATTTGATCAAAATGGTATTTTAGAGAGAGAGTGGACGAAATTAGGGAGAGAAGGAGAGAGTGGTTTGCATGTATGAGTTTTGGAGAAGTGGTTTAGGTGTTGGATGATTTTGTGTAGGTTTAGCTTACATTGTAAGCTTGAATGGACAAGTGTCCATTTTACTTGTATAAAAATGACACCAAATTTGTGTTGGTGGGTAGTTTTGCCATCCATATAGTGGGGGTGGGGCAAGATTTATCTTGTCTCATCCCCATTATTTTACGGGTATCCCTCGATTCTAGTTTCCTCGATTTGCGTGCACTCGGATTGTTTTACGAAAAACATTTTTATAGATTATGAATCAACGGCACAAAACGAATCTAATAAAAATTGTCTCATCAAAAACAGAGTTCGAAAACGTAAATACGTAATCCTAAGGTTTCCGGTTTAGTCGTAAAGGACGTTAAATTATAATCGTAAGTCCTAATCTCTTCTCGTAAATTTGTGAGTATATGAACCAACACAAATTTAAAATTCCAAAATAATATTCACGGATAAATTTATTTTCTGAAATGTCGGACTGTCACCAAAACGGTGTATGTAAACGTAAGCACGTAACATAGAATCCTCTGGTTTAGACGTAGTCGATGCTACTTCAAGACATAAATCCAAATTTCTTCCCAAAAATAAGTGAGTTCATAATATAACATTAAAATAATGTTTTTAAATAATATTTGACAGTATAATATAAACCATAAATTGACGAATTGTCACAGCATTTACCCCTAAACAGGATCTTTGTCCCCAAAGATCATCTTATCTTACTACTCGCTTCTTATAGAGTTAAAGCCATGTGGGTATTTCCTCCACATTCGGTCTTTTCTCACAAGTGTAATTCATTACAATACGCGAGTTCCATCAAACATAACTACGGGAATAAGATCAGGCTTAATGTTGACTTACTTTCTCTATCCATGATGTTCACGGGTTTTTGATGAATGCAGCTTTTCACCGATCTAAACTTTATCAAGAAGTGATCAGATTCTCACTTGATAGACATTTCATCAAGTACGATATACGAAACATAATTCACGTAGCTATTGAAGTTCTAGGGTAGATCTAGCTTATATGCCTTTCAAACCAATCTTTTACATCATCTCAATGGTCCCATACAACGGGGACTTATATCCCATGATCTTTCAGATCATCAATTCATTTTTCCATGGTTAAATTTTTTGGCATAACTTCGCTACCCATCTGGCACTTCAAGATCTACATTTCATATTCACATAACCTCCTCCCCACTATCGGCAGTCAATAATCAAATCCTACTTTCAACAATCATTTCAGGTCTCGCGGGTCGAGTATTTTGTAAGGTTAGGTTCGCCATCATAGGAAACCTTAAACCTAAAAGACATGTCCAACTCACAATGGATGTATGTCGGGTGTCTTCATCCCAACTCCTACTTACAGATGCTCTAATATATATATCCTCACAAGATTCGATCTTGATCCTAATACGATAATTATCAAGGATAATCTCTCCAAAGCAAAACGATTTTACAGTTTATTACCAAAGGTCAATCATTCAAACATAAAACAACACTTATAGTATTTTGTATCGTTACTTTACCTCGTCCCTTCGATTGGGGTGGTACACTACTCTCATCAAGATTCGTTCTTAATGACTTCTGAGCAAATCTCTAGAAATTCGATGCGAAGCGAGGATCTTGATAGAGATGATCGATACAGGCACACCATGTTTACATAACTCCTTTAAATACAAAAGAGTCAATTTCTTCATCAAGAATCTATCATTAACAGGAATGATATTAGCAGATTTGGTCAGTCTGTCGACGATGACCCAAATCGAATCAAATTCAGATGATGACCTTTGCAATAGCTAGACGTTTACTAATGTATGAGGCGGTATCTGCCTTCATAATTTGCCATTAGTACAACTTCTTTAGATAAAGATACATTAAATCAAAAATGACATGAATAGAATACTTAATCTTACGAGATTCCAACATGACTATATCTCACAATCCTCCATATTTAGACAATCACAAGTGGCCTTTTAATCATTTAACGCTATCGGCTTCTCAATTCTAATGATTCATATTAGTCGCGAATCCCTTTTTATTATTTATATTATCCTTTTTACAAGCATCGGCTATATTTTAAATTGTTCAGCAAATTTATTTTGCACAATCATTATTAAGGAACACATCTTAATTGATTCTTTATCCTTCCTATATAATGTGTCAGTATCTACATTCACCTTGATGAAATATTTATCATGTCCACAATTCACTCAGAAATCATTTCTTCATATTTTCTAAGTCTTAGTTCTATCTCAACTATTATTTTTATCAGTTTTGCTTCATCCGACGTTTTAAAGCGTCGATAATTATTACACGTAAATTAACAATAAATATTTAATTTTTATGACACGTAAACGCAAAAAGTTTTTAAATTTTCTCAGTTTGTCCAATTATATAAAAATGTTCAAAATAAATTTGAATTTAATTAACACAATTCTTGTTGATTTATCGGAAATAATCAGTAAGATCCGTAAATGTTCGAAAAACCTTCGTTTATACTTTGGTCAAAAATTTTCTTAATTGAAAAGCAAACATTGTCGTTTTAAGTCTTGGTTTAAATGGTTTCCTCAATCCCTCTTAGGTTGTCTTGAGGTATACACGAACATTTACCCCTAAACAGGAGTTTAGTTAAATGTTCTAGGTATAAGGGAATAATCCCTCAAAAGTTCTTTTTGATAAAACATTTGTCAAAACACATTTACACTTTCTTTTTGGTAAAACCCAAAGTCTTAAAAGGGCTCTAAATTTTTGAAGAGTCAATATAGATTCCATTATCTTATTAGTCACACGGTCAAATAATGTAAAGGATTAAGTCTTTAATCACATGTTAAATACTCAAGGTACAAGTTTTCATTGTTCGGCCAATTTAGGGTAGTCTATAACTAATTATTAACTCATTCTTATTCTTATAAACAAACAGATGGTCCTTAATGATCGCAAGCATGAATTTATCAATTTACAGCCTACACACGTGATTCACCCAATTTATGAATGCTACATGTGTATTAGTCAATCCAAACGTCATCACGTGAAACTTATAATGTTTATTACAAGTTCTGGATGTAGTGATTGGAATAGATAATCTTTTTCGCGGATGCGAAGTTGATGATAACCATGCCGTGGATCAATCTTCGAATATACGCTAGAACCTTGTAAATGATTGAACAAATCTATCATCTTGGGTAGTGGATATAGATTTTTAATTGTCAATTTACCTAGTTCACGGTAATTCAACAAATATAATGAATGATAATACCATAGCTCTTCATGATGACGAGCTTGGTAAAATAAAAGCTTTCTCCGACAACTCTCTCAGTTGTACGATAATTCTTTTAATTTAGATGGTGCTGACGTACAGTGCACAAGCCACAGGTGCAGCACCGGGAATATAATAAATACCAAATTCAACTTTCCTTAATGGCGAAGGTCTAGGTAATTCACCAACAAATACTTCCTAAAGTTTCAAATAACATAAATATCTTTTAATAAATTTATATTAGGTTCTTTCTAGATTACCATATCTATGATCAGTTTATAACCATTCAGGGTATACTTTTAAGTCTAAAAGCAGGATACAGCCACCTATCGTTAATTATTTAAATCACTTTTGATAATCAGCATCTTATCTTTTAGGGGAATTCTACTCGAGTTCCCATCAATTAAGACAATGTCGTCATGTCATAATCAACCAATCCATTCTAATGGCACTACCAACTTTTCAGTTTTATTGCCGTCGATAAGATGTGAACTTCTTAAAAGACTAATAATAACTCATAATCCTTCACAAATTCAAGGATATATGGAGATGCAACTACCATTAAAAGAGTAAGGTCAACGCATAATCTACGTGATAGAATTTCAAATCAGATACAGACGAAAACATTTAATGAATATGAATATATCCCATGTTTTCATAATTTGAGTACGCATTCGAAAGCTCCTCAGATCGTTACCCAGGTCATTCAAATGGAATTAAATCAAGAAATGATAGGAACGTCGATACATCCAGTCGGGTATCAACACTCGGTAATCAGATACTTTTCCTAAGAATCTCAGTACGGGAGAATTGGACAAGAAAGAATTGTCAATTGTCAAATAAGACAATTTCCACAGATGAGTAAATTCGACTCAGAAGAATAGATGCTACAGGCACATACGTAGGTGTCCGTAACACTATGTCCCTATTTTTCAGTTCTTGCAGATCTCATAAAATTTAATCTTTCAGAATCTTCAAAGAAAATGTAGTGTTTATTCATTAGTTTTATGGTGACTACTAATCAGCCTTGCATGGTCCATTCCAGATTGTATGTAGGCGCGCAACTATATACAATTTCAAGATTAACAATGCAATACTCAGTTCGTCAAAATTTTATCATTATGTTTATAATAAAAACACTTTCATGCTTAATTCTTAAATAAGAATCAATAATAAATTTATAAAGATTTTCTTTGTTCTAAAAACAATTAAGTTTTCCAAGGTGTTTTATAAACAACTTCATTTCGATAACAATCACTTATAAATCTCACTTTGAATAATCCTTATAGTGGTGAAAACTCAATTTTTCTCAAGGGATACTGTTTTATCTTATAAAAACAATGAGTGATCTGCAAAAGAGTGATGAGAAGTTGTCCACCAAGAACTAACTACAATATAATAGAAAAATGAGCTTAGCCAAATAATCATGAGGTTCATGACCTCGATGGCACTCAAAAGAGAATAATCCACAACGTAACTCAAATCGAGATGAGTACTTGTTCAATGGTTGCATCACGAATGTGAACATTAAGATGAAGCAATAAAGGATGATAACATTGATACATGTAGAATTTAGCAATCAAAGGTAGTCTTTTCATTAATCACAAACAAGTCAAAATTGTACCGTAACACATTACGTGTCACTATGTCATACAATTCCAAGAACTCATCCTACCAACTGATGTCTCAGTTAAGTTAGGGATTATTTTTAAAAGATACCACAATGTATACTAATCTACAAGAGTCATTAGGTGTTCCACCTGTCCTAGAAGATCCATCGGTCTCAATTCAGAAGAAGATTTCTTCAATTTATTTCTTAGACACTGGGCATCCTCATTAGTGAACAATGGCCTAGGAACAACACTTAACACGAATCAACAATCAATTAAAACCTTATAATTCAATCATATGACTTAACGGATTCCTCTTAACAATCTCATATTCCATATAAGTTAAATTTTACTTTATTCAAGTTTCAACCAATTTTATACTCAATTCGATATCCTACCTCATTTCCCAATACTTCAACTTTATTTTTAAACCTTAAAAGGGCAATAAAAGCTCGATATGAACAACACTTAATTTCCAATCCTATAAATCCTTTATCAATAATTATCAAATTAGTCACTAGTATGAAATGACTTGATCATTCAACTAGACTTCTCAGAAAGGTACTAGTGGCATGAGGCTTTTGGGTAATGGTTCCATTGACAGCCTCAAGTGCAACATTCACCCTTTCGATTCTCAAATTTAAGAATTGGGTGACAACGAATCAGATGACACCTTTCCAGGTGGTAACGTTTTGTCAAACTCCACTCTATAAGGAAAGATCGTCATGACATCGATATCAGATTTAATCTCGCCAATTCTTCTTTAATATCACAATCAACTAATATCAACATTTCTACGAATATCAACCATTTGTTGGGATCATAAATATCCTCAACTTGGTTTAGATCTAAGATAGCTAGAATTCCTACGAGAATAGCTTCGATTAATTTACTAGGGGATTTAGGGTTCCTTGTGACAATCTACGTCGTATAAATACCTCGTATAAATATCAAAATAATCATCAAACAATCATGTAATAAAATTACATCATATATATATATATATATAATCCAAGTTATATATATATTAAAATAACACTTCTCAGTCTGGCCTTGTTGGTAACTCGGGAATTCTTCGACACCGTTATAGTAAAAAAAAATTTAGACATTTTGTGAAAAATGTTTATAGTTAAAAGATTTTGAAATGTTTGATTCAAAACCTTGGTTTTAAAAATCTTTCGTTCTCTATAACGAGAGCTCTGGTACCAAACTGTAACACCCCCAAATTTACACAATTCAATACAGCGGAAGAGTCGTTGGTGTTACGGGATAGAACATTACTCACATCATAGACAACGCTTTAAAAATCGCGTCGTTTAATAATAAAGCATTTCCATTCATAAAGATCCGATTTACATAGGTCCCAAGTCATAGTATTTCATACAAGTTTTACAAAGCATTTGAATGGAAATTTGTTATTTAAGTGCGGGCCATGAGTTCTTGTCGTCTTCCCGAGAATTACCTTCAAGTACCTGAGATAAAACATGTTAAAAGAAAAGGTCAGCGAAAACGCCGAGTGAATTCATAGGGTTTAATGAAATCCATTAATATAACATCGGTATAAAATTATTACCGAAAACCATTTTATACAAATCATTGTAAAAGGCCATAAAATAGCCAAAGTCATTTTATACAAATCCTTATCAAAATCATAATATAGGCTTTCGCCTTCAAAATGATTATACGAACCATTGTCGTTAAAAACATCATACAATACGTTTTATAATGTTGTATAGATTAAATAAAAACCGTTATATGAATACGGTTATATAAAACCAAAACACGAACATAATATCAATAATAAGACCCTGTATTGCTAGTCAGGCAATATACCTTAATTCAATGCATAAAGCAGTATTTTGTTATTTTTGAATTATTACAAGCCGCGTGACATTGTTATCTTACTAAACCAAAAAACGGGTAGCTAGCCCGAAACTCATTTGCCCATCTAAATTAGTGTGTCGTCACAATAATCACGCTTGTGTAAATCTTCTCATACATAAATTCGCTTACCAATCAATGTGGCACGACGGGGATCAACCGTCAAGGCACGAACTGGGGTGATCGTCCCCAAATAGTACTATTATATGCATAAGCGTCTACCAAATCCCGGTAGTTCACAATTCATGCTAATGGGACTTTTAGTGACATAACCTAACTTTAATTATCCATTTCATTTCATTTATCGGGTCATATAATCATACATCGGGTCATACAATCATTCGGGTCCAAATCAATAAATAAACAACTCGGGACAACTAGTGTCCTATTTTATCAAAACTAACATGTTATCTCCCTCGCGGGTTTATAAAACATTTCATAAAAACATTTAAAAGAGTACGAGGCTATGAACTCACGTTGATGTGGGAAGGCGGTTATCGGCGATTTGGATATACGGTACGTGCTTTAATCACGGAAACCTAGACGAATAACACTTGTCTTAGACTCTTGTCCAATGACTTTATAAAAATAACAATTATGTATACATATGATGATTATATATATATGATGATCAAGTGGTTTTATATATTCTCATTTACTCATTCTAGTGTTATGTGTTGGAAATTTTCAAGACTAGTTACACTAGTTTAATTTGTTTACATTTTGAAGCCAAATGGGCCTATTACAAGCCCAATACTATTCATTAGCCCAATTATACTTTTATTATCAGTATAATAGTTTACATGTTGGGTCAAAATGGGTTAAGCCCAATAAGTAAGTTTATAAGTGTTTTACTAACTAGTCGGGTTTATAGTCCAATAAGGCTACTTTGGCCCGTTAACGTCTATATGTTGTAAAGCTCGGGTTTTATCGGTTTTTACTTGTTGTATAAGTTTATATGTCAGTATGTGAGTTTATAAAAGTTTACATTAGACGGGTCCGACCATCTAAGTTTTATTTGACAAAAACGCTAATCTTTCGGTTTTAGCCGAAAAGACGTAAAACTTAGGATATAGTTTTATAAGTTTGGAAAAACATTTATAGTTACAATTTATATAACATATCCCATTTTAATATCAATATTTATATAACACTTTTATTATAATTATTATCCACTAGTGGGTTTTATATATTTATATATTTTATATAAATTTTGAGTGCTTATATTATATATTATTTATACAAAATTAGTCCTAAAAATCTAGTTTACTAAAATGGTCATATCTAAAGTTATACATGGAGATAGAACCCCAAATTTTTATCACAGAAACTACATGATATTTGCTTCATTTTATTCCTTATAGCTACTGATGAATCAATCTCTAAGTATTTTATAAAATTCGTCCAAAATAGTGTAGTCAGATTTGCACCCTAAACTTGTTTTGATCATATCTCACTCATTATAATGATTCCATTGTATGGCCAACTCTCACATGTGTACAAGACTCATAGCTTACTGTATATTAATTTATTTAAGCCATTTTATCAGTTTATCATAAGATTCTTTACTGTTTTATACAACCATCATTTTAAGCATGATTTTAACCTTGTTACCTATGGTTTTTCATCTCTTTAATCATATTTATCAACACTTGATCCCCACACAACATTTTTATCATCATATATTCATCATATACATATACAATAAGAAAGAAAATACATGATTACGTAATCAAAATAACAAGAAGATGGGAAGAACAATCTTTATACCACCAAGATTGTGTAGGTATTCATCAAGGATTAGATTTTTGATGGAGAAACTTGTGATAGATTAACACCAATATTCAAGACCACCAATATTTGTACACTCCTTGTAGAAATCAGCCCTTGGATATCACCAAATTACCATCTTGGATGTTAGGATCACCTCCAATCTTCAAGGCTTCAAGGTTTCTTCATTATATGTGTAGATAACACACAGTTTATGGCTAGAATTGATCAAAATTTGATCAAAATGGTATTTTAGAGAGAGAGTGGACGAAATTAAGGAGAGAAGGAGAGAGTGGTTTGCATGTATGAGTTTTGGAGAAGTGGTTTAGGTGTTGGATGGTTTTGTGTAGGTTTAGCTTACATTGTAAGCTTGAATGGACAAGTGTCCATTTTACTTGTATAAAAATGACACCAAAGTTGTGTTGGTGGATAGTTTTACCATCTATATAGTAGGGGTGGGGCAAGATTTATCTTGTCTCATCCGCATTATTTTACGGGTATCCCTCGATTCTAGTTTCCTCGATTTGCGTGCACTCGGATCGTTTTACGAAAAACATTTTTATAGATTATGAATCAACGGCACAAAACGAATCCAATAAAAATTGTCTCATCAAAAACAGAGTTCGAAAACGTAAATACGTAATCCTAAGGTTTCCGGTTTAGTCCTAAAGGACGTTAAATTATAATCGTAAGTCCTAATCTCTTCTCGTAAATTTGTGAGTTTATGAACCAACACAAATTTAAAATTCCAAAATAATATTCACGGATAAATTTATTTTCTGAAATGTCGGACTGTCACCAAAACGGTGTATGTAAACGTAAGCACGTAACGTAGAATCCTCCGATTTAGACGTAGTCGATGCTACTTCAAGACATAAATCCAAATTTCTTCCCAAAAATAAGTGAGTTCATAATATAACATTAAAATAATGTTTTTAAATAATATTTGAGAATAAAATATAAACCATAAATTGACGGATTGTCACATATTTTAAGCACTATTTTACAAGAACCTCAATATATATATATATATATATATATATATATATATATATATATATATATATATACATATATATATATACATATATATATATATATATATATATATATATATATATATATATATATATATATATATATATATATATATACATATATATATATATATATATATATATATATATATATATATATATATATATATATATATATATATATATATATATATATATATATATATATATATATATATATATATATATATATATATATATATATATATATATATATATATATATATATATATATATATATATATATATATATATATATATATATATATATATATATATATATATATACATATATATATATACGTATATATATATATAGATATATATATATATATATATATATATATATATATATATATATATATATATATATATATATATATATATATATATATATATATATATATATATATATATATATACATATATATATATATATATATATATATATATATATATATATATATATATATATATATATATATATATATATATATATATATATATATATATATATATATATATATATATATATATATATATATATATATATATATATATATATATATATATATATATATATATATATATATATATATATATATATATATATATATATATATATATATATATATATATATGTATATATATATATATATATATATATATACATATATATATATATACATATATATATATATATATATATATATATATATATATATATATATATATATATATATATATATATATATATATATATATATATATATATATATATATATATATATATATATATATATATATATATATATATATATTTATATATATATATATATATATATATATATATATATATATATATATATATATATATATATATATATATATATATATATATATATATATATGTATCTATATATATATATATATATATATCTTTACATTACATATAAGAGGAGGTATATGCCACATAAGCATGCCATTAATCCACCTCATCATTATCCTATAATAGAATTCGTTTTTAAATTTTCCATAGAATTCGTTTCTAAATAGAACAATATTGTGATGTCTAACTACAATATTACTTTCATAAACAGAAGAAACAATAAAACTACAACCGTCTTATCATTAATATTAAAACCCTGTTTAATTGTCTCATCTTTATCTTCTTCTTTCTTTTTTACTGTTAATATGGTTTTATAGCATTCACATGTCGTCGCACCACTCTTCCTAGAATCTGACAGTAATCACAATCATGTTGAGATGAATTTTTGTAGACCATTGTAATTTGACTTTATTGTGTTGATAAACCAGGTACGATTCTTCTCAAATAACACTGTATGAATTTAAGATATAAAAAATACTAAAGTTTCAACAGATTATAAATATTGAATTTATTGATTAGCTGAACAATTTTTTTCACTACACATGTAACATATCGCATGCTAATCGTCAGATATTGTCGATGAGGTATGGATAATCTTAGAAATATAATATGTTGCTTGGTCATTGTATATGATAATTATAATCGAGTCTGAATATGCTTGGCACGTGATTTGATTTGATTTGCATTTTTACAAGTCTGACACGAGGTTCTAAAATTATTATTATTATTCATCTTTATGATTATAATTATCTGATCCAGGACCATATAGGATTGTTAATCACTATTTTGACAAACATCTCTTTTGGTTATTCTTTGTTTTAATTGGAAGTTCTTTCCCTGTTACTTATTGGAAATAACATAAATAAAATGTTGTCCTTACCAAGGGATCTACTGCAATGGTCCAACTATTTGCAATGGCTGCATATATCTATATTTGAGGTTCTTGCAAACTAACCATCATTTTGCTAACCTCATTGTTTTTGTCGGTTGCACAGGTTTGAGGACATTATTTATTCTGGACTTTACCGAAAGAGAGCTTTTTGCTTTGCAAAGCTGAGAGACGTGGAGATCCTCTGTCAGCATCCTAACATCTCTATTTTGCCTGTAATTCTTCTTTCAGGTAAATTTATTCACAAATACAGATACAATAACATATAAGAACTTGCTATACTAAAGTACTGCAGCAGTTATACACCTGTAAGATTTGCTAATTTGCTCATTAAGGTGGTAGGCTTGGTTAACCTAGAACACTTGGTAGATTATTAATAAAGATTTTATATATATGATTATCTTGATAATCATTTTAAAAGATCTACAAACACAAGTTTCTAAACTTCACGACACCATACATTCTTTAAGATGCTTTGAAATTTTAGCTTTGGTGATTACTTCAAGAAAGAAGTGATAGCGTGGTTTTAAAAACTCATTCTAACCAAGGTTCACGTGGTGCCAGCATGATCAAGGGGACTAAGAACAAACAAATCACAAAAAATTCATCAAGGACATCAGCTATGCAGAAACATGATCCCATTTGTTTATTCAATGCTTTTCAATCGATGGTTATGCAGATGGAATTGATAGAATGAATTTTAATGGTGAAGATTCAAGTTCTGATTGTTCAAGGGAATATAGCATATGACGTATTGAAATCTGTCAATTTTGAAGGTAGAAGATGATCTCAATTCTTTTATCATGGGTTCTTAATTTTTATTATACCGCGACAAAACTAGGTTTTTATTTTGATGTTTTCGAGATCACAACAACACTGTTGCTTGTGTTAGTGTAACCGACGGTGCTCAATCAGCTAGACCTAAATGAGATGAAAATGTGAGTTGAGTTGATTTATTTGAAAGTTTATTGTGTCATATAAATGTTCTCTTGCTAAACCTTTTAATGTGGTGTCGTTTTAAGCGCAGATACAAAAGACCAAAAGATGGTGTACGATCAAATTATAACCAAAAGCAAAATTTTCTAGGTGAATGGTGGTTATTAGTTTTTAGTGTATGAGTTGTTTATATTTTTCCATTGCTGTATAATTATAGGAAGAGAAAGCAAGAGACAAAAAAGAAAATGACAAGTTAATAAAATAACTAAATGAGCAGCTGACAACTACTAAACTTTAGGCATCACTAAATCTGTTTATTTTAGAAAATAAGAACCAAATCAGGTATGATGTATTACTGTTCATTTCACATTCTGATTCTACACATCATGTCGGCCTGTATATGTATTTATAAACATTATCGTTGCAATAAGATTTCAGAGCATTTAGATCAGTTTGACGCTGTTGGATATTTAGTTTAGTTACTGTGATTTGAAAACTGTATTACAGGAGAGGTGATGCTTATGATAAATCACTTAGTGAAATGGTGTTGGATATGCGTGCCCGCCAATCAAATAGGACTAAAGGGCTGAAACTTTTAATCATATGCAGGTATCTGTGCACCTCTTTATGATGTGTCTACTGCATCGACTTCGTTCAGGTATGAGTTGGTCAATCTTTAAAACTCTTGGTAACAAGTTTGAAGGGTTGAAACCGACTAAACCTAAGTTTAGAATCAAAAAGTCCAAAATCCTTTTGCTGATATAATGTACGATTATTTATAAGGATTCTAAATTGTTATGTTCAGATCACTTTGTAAGGATTCTAATAGGGTGTGTCGGATATCCTTTTTAGCTAAATTATTGTATAGGTTTGTTTAGATGGGAAAAGTTAAATAATCGACTGAGATTCAATTCTAATTATAGATGGGTTTCACATTCTTTGTAATTGTACATTATATCAGCGAAAGGATACTTTATAAAGACCTATATATAGTTTCAGTTTGAATTTCTTTGTAGTGAACTAGATATAGGTGGGATTGTGTAGGAATTGGTGTACGAAAAAAGACTCGCACATGAACTGTGGTACCTGTAACATTGTGTTCAGGGGCGGAGCATAGTGAGGGCGGGAAAGGGTTGCCCCCCAGCCCCCACGCCAAAAGTTTATGTGTGTAACTATGATTTTTAAGGAAAGACAACAGTAAGAATAGTAAATCTACTCGACACCTCTGTGGCACCAGGCAAGAAGCAAGAAGACAAGTATGGTAGAATTAAACATTTATACCTTTATTATTTAGGGCCTTTCAAATTCATGTTCCCATTGTCATCTTTCCTAGGTAAACCTGTGATGATCCTTGATATAGATAACATATGCAGGTGCAAGAAGAGAGATATAAAGGTGTTGTTGCTTAGCTTATTCGATTTGAAAAATGCATTACACAAATCCAGATACCTACCATTGTTGAGCTGGAACTGATGTTGATACAGAAGATGTTCAGGTGCTCTTCTGTGCGACACACTACATTTTCAGTTTGTAGTGTACTCGAATCTAATTTATTTCGATGATTGTTTAACTGTAGGTAGTAGCCACTTTTCTATATAGCCACATTAGCCAACTCGAATATAACTCATTTTTTAGGTAACTTGCAAATTCAATAGCCAATTTTCTATGCACCGTTTTTCGATAAACACGCCACTTTTCTATAAGCCATATCAGGTAACTATAATATAGTTTATTTTTCAGGTAACTTGTAAATTTAAGCTTTATGAGGGCATGTGGTCCTGTGCTTATAAGCTTTTCGCTATTATACTTTGAAATGGAGAGGCTCATGTGATCAAGTGTTTCCCCTGATTAGGTTTGCTCAAAAGGTACTAATAATCAATAATTTAATGTAATATAGGCATTTGTATCTTAGAATTTGGTTTTGAAATAACCCATTTACTCGATATACGGAATGTGATCAATGTTGTCAGCTTTAGGTTCGGTTGATTTAAAAATATTCAAGCATTTTGGGAAGGTCATGTAATATTCGATTTAAAAATACCAGTTGGTTATGTAGTGATGATCTCACAAGCAACAACTACTATTACAAGCTGATGTGATGATGAATCAGATGCAAATCAGGAGGTATGTTCCATTAGCACAGATATGATTTTGTATGAAACATGTTCGCAGTAGCTTGTCATTTGTAGCCATTGCTTATGCTTCTATGTAGTTTCGACTATTTGATATAGTAGCCATTGCTTATATGCTAATTCACTATTTATCAATTTATGTGTCATTTGCAGCCATTGCTTATGTCGTTTCATGATTAGCCCTTTAAATGGTATGTATCATGTTGTTTCATGATTAGCCATTTAAATGGTATGTATCATGTTGTTGTTCTTATAAAAGTCCTTGGAATTTGGACAAAGAAACTACAAGGGCATATCTTGAGTGCGAAAGACGGGCAAAGTGATCAACACGGACACATTCGGCCAAATTTAAAAATTAAATCATCTGAAAAAAGGCCTTGGGCACGAGTCACCATACCGCTTAACGTAAGTGCATCGATCTGAATTTGAAAATATTTTGTATTAAAATACACAAGTTTGTTCTTGGTGTTATGTAACTGATCGTTCTTAAAATACTCAAAAACTAAATATCGTGAATTACAAATTGAGATAATCAAATTATCAATTTCAAAAATAGAACTCCAGATAACATTGTGTACATGTATTTTATGTAGGAAAATGTAAAAATTGACAAACAAAGCACAATGATGAAAATAAACATGCATATACTAATTTACTGAATGGGTTACTTGCCTGTCTTTTGTTTATGTATGAAGATCGTATTTTAGTTGCTGGAGGCATTAAGATATCCCTTTTCCTGGCTGACTTGACTGATATTCTAAACCTAACCGCAAAGACAACTGGTCATAAAATATGCATGTAGTCTTTAAGTAACCAGGGGTCATAATTAATCTGCCCAAGTTTAGCCAAACCTCTTATGATGATAAAATATAAAACTAAAGAATAAGAAATATATCATATTTTAAATAAGTTGTCGTTAAACAATTCTCATACTATATCTCATATCCAATTCGGTTTGGCACAGAGATGCTTCTATTGACCACTGGCAAGGTTGACTGTTAAAAATGTTTTTTTTCATATTCCCATCCACCAAGTGTCTCATATCTGTCGTCAAACTTACTTATATCGGATTCTGTGTGTCTTTTAGACCCATATTGATAGCAAATTCCTCACAACCGCAATGTCATTTGGAAAGGGTACAAGAAGGGTGGATTGTATCAGTTGAGTGTCTTGGAAGAAAACTCAGGTGTAAATGTGGTGCATGACGAAACAATAAGTTTGTTGGTTTCTAATCAGAGCCCAGAGCTGACCAACGCAAGGGCTCGTGGGTCGGTCTTGTCAACTAGATCCACGGTTCAGTAACCCATTAAATGGCCATGAGGCGAAGTTGGACTTCAACAGGCATGCTGAAGTTGCTGGGGGTTCAACACGTTGGGTTGATCCCTTGAGACCCAAACATGTATTGACCCTATACTCAAACCACATGGCCAAAATTTTTTACCACCTCTGGTTTGATTCCTAATACATCTTCATTAATAGCTTAGATCATAACCTAACAAATTCTTGACTACATGAAGCTGATGAAGTGTGAGCTCTTTAGTATTTTCTTCTCCAAGTTGATCTGGCATATCTACATTGGTTGGAAATGGTAGTATCATGTTTTATTTATATACTGTATATTGGAAATTTGGAAGTATGCAATAATATGTATTATGTGAATCCCACTGTTCATAATTTTATCTCATGCTATTAAATCTGATAAATGTACAAAATAATCATGTGATTACTTTATTTAGCTTAACTTATAAAAACGACAAACTGTGGTGTCATAAAGTATACTGATCAAGTTTCCACTTTTGTTTACCATTTATATTTAGTTGTTTCCTTTTTTCCGAAACAGAGAAATAAAGACAATATATATTATCAATATCTCTTATAGAAACTGAGAGGGCCCTATAAAATAGAGTGATAAATACTTAAGAGACATACTTAGGAGCATAGGCAAACCCATGATTTATTATAGGGTGTTGCGCAAATTTCTTATGATTATTAATACTAAAGTTGCTTCACATTATCTAAAAATGGGTGTTGCACGTATCGAGAAAAAACACATTTTATAATAAACTTACCCTTTGTGACCTAAAATCGGGTGTAGCCCGTGCCACACCCGGCCCCTGCTTAGGAGACATACAACTTGGATTCATCATTGCCGAGAAAGACATCACGCTCACTTGGTTTTTTCTTTGCTTTGATAACCCAAGCTGATTCAAGAAGTTTCGCTTGTAATGAAAAAAGCTATTGATGGTAATTATATATTTAACGTTATACATAGGACACAAGAATTTTAATTATCGAAGATTCAAAGGTATGTTATTTTACATGAAAAGTTTGTTCAAATAAGCAAATACTTGCATCCGAAATGGACCGGAAAAAATCGGACCGGACCGCACAATATCAGTCCGGGGTTTTGGACCATTTTGGTATTCGGTCCGGTCCGGTCCGGTCTGGTTCGGTCTTACTAAAAATCCGTCGATTATGTCTATTAGGATTGGACGGACCAAAGACCGAACCGGATTGGACCGACCCGGACCGGACTGTACCATCTTGGTCTGGTTTCGGTCCAAGGTTTTAAACTATTTCGGTTTTCGGTCCGATCTGGACCTGTTGCTCAGCCTTACTCCACATGTGTGGTATATAAAAAGGAGTCAACCTCCTACTTATATCGAGGTGACCCCAGCTAAAGAGAAATACAATTTTTTTAAGGAGATATATACAAAAAAATAATTAATTATTTTATATAAAAAATTAAAAAAGGATTTAATCTTTTTAAAATTATAATTACTTTTTAACTTAATAATAAGAATTATAATTGTTTTTAAAAAAATTTATAAAATAATTTATATAAAAAGATTTATAGAAAATTTTAAAAAGATACTTTTTTATATAAAAAAGTTTAAAAAAGTTTGTTAATTTCTTTATAAAGTTAAAAAGAAATTATAAATTTTAAAATCTTTTCTTATAAAACTATAATTCTCAACGTGAGCCTAATCATGGTAATTTGTCAAAACGAATGGACTGATTTATAAAAGTCTATCATATCTCCCCCATCCCATCAAACAGTAAATATCTTTTATAGTAATGTGCTTAATTTTGTACTATTTGTGCAACACCATGTATCGTCATTTACCTGTTGAACATTAAAGTATCCTGACAATTAATAATCCTAAATATAAGCAAAAACTTTAAAAAAAATTTAAAAATGTAAAATTTAAATTTTCTTATAATGACTAACTTTTTCAATAAACTAAACGAAAATTAGAAGTCATACCCGCCCATCGGCGGGTTTTGCCACTAGTATATATATATATATATATATATATATATATATATATATATATATATATATATATATATATATATATATATATATATATATATATATATATATATATATATATATATATATATATATATATATATATATATATATATATATATATATATATATATATATATATATATATATATATATATATATATATATATATATATATATATATATATATATGTATACATATATACATATATATATATATATATATATATATATATATATATATATATATATATATATATATATATATATATATATATATATATATATATATATATATATATATATATATATATATATATATATATATATATATATATATATATATATATATATATATATATATATATATATATATATATATATATATATATATATATATATGTATATATATATATATATATATATATATATATATATATATATATATATATATATATATATGTATATATATATATATATATATATATATATATATATATATATATATATATATATATATATATATATATATATATATACGTATATATATATATATATATATATATATATATATATCTATATATATATATATATATATATATATACGTATATATATATATATATATATATATATATATATATATATATATATATATATATATATATATATATATATATATATATATATATATATATATATATATATATATGTATACATATATATATATATGTATATATATATATATATATATATATATATATATATATATATATAGATATATATATATATATATATATATATATATATATATATATATATATATATATATATATATATATATTATATATATATATATATATATATATATATATATATATATATATATATATATATATATATATATATATATATATATATATATATATATATATATATATATATATATATATATATATATATATATACATATATATATATATATATATATATATATATATATATATATATATATATATATATATATATATATATATATATATATATATATATATATATATATATATATATATATATGTATACATATATACATATATATATATATATATATATATATATATATATATATATATACGTATATATATATATATATATATATATATATATATATATATATATATATATACGTATATATATATATATATATATATATATATATATATATATATATATATATATATATATATATATATATATATATATATATATATATATATATATGTATATATATATATATATATATATATATATATATATATATATATATATATATATATATATATATATATATATATATATATATATATATATATATATATATACGTATATATATATATATATATATATATATATATATATATATATATATATATATATATATGTATACATATATATATATATATATATATATATATATATATATATATATATATATATATATGTATACATATATATATATATATATATATATATATATATATATATATATATATATATATATATATATATATATATATATATATATATATATATATATATATATATATATATATATATATATATATATATATATATATATATATATACGTATATATATATATATATATATATATATATATATATATATATATATATATATATATATATATATATATATATATATATATATATGTATATATATATATATATATATATATATATATATATATATACGTATATATATATATATATATATATATATATATATATATATATATATATATATATATATATATATATATATATATACGTATATATATACTATATATATATATATATATATATATATATATATATATATAGTATATATATATATATATATATATATAGTATATATATATATATATATATATACGATATATATATATATATATATATATATATAGTATATATATATATATATATATATA